>WEIS01035269.1:0-32981 GCA_013389965.1 Todus mexicanus
TTCACCGCGGGGACTTCGGCGCTAAAGTTTGTGGGGCAGCTCGGAAAGCGGCGGCCGCCTCGCCTCGCCTCGCCGACTTGGGGGGCTGGGGCCGGGTGGGAGCCCGGAGCCGGTGCCGGTGCCGATGTTGTCCCGGTGCTCTCCTGCCCTCACAGCCCCGGGAGCTGCGGCCGTCGCCCGGGGCTGGGCGTGATGGGGGGAGCGGAGAAGGGTCGGGGCCCTGAACCCCCTCCCGGTGCCCAAATCCTGCCGCAGGTCCCGGCAGGAGAAGCCGGAGCCAGGCCTCGTTCCCGGGGGTTCCCGGGGTCCTGCCTGGTGCTGGGGATCTGCGGGGCTCTGGTGTGGAGGAGCTGCTGTCCGGGGGAGCTGGGCTGCTTCAGGTGATGGTAGCGCTCGGTTTGTGTCCGTGCTGGGTCCTGCTGAGCTCTCCTCCAGGGGCTCTGCTTGCACTTGGTTTACCCAGCACATCAAGCGATGGTAGCACTTGGTTTGTGTCCATGCTGGGTCCTGCTGAGCTCTCTTACAGCGGCTCCGCTTGCACTCGGTTTACCCAGCGCATCAAAATCTTCCCTGCTACCGCTGCGTGCGAAGATAAGTTGCGTTCAAGCGAAACGGAGAAATCTCCCTGGAAGCCCGTGTCTTGCGTTCGTGTAACAGCAAAGGTGTAGGCAACACAGAAGCTGAAAAAGAGTATGGAGTAATGTTGTCATGTCCTGGAATTCCGCTCAGCCCTGGTCACCTGCGGAGATGGTTTTGGAGGCAGTGTCTTTGGGACTTTGTGTTCCGTGCTCCCCATCCCGTCCCTTGCTGTTGTTAGTATCTGCGTACGGACCAAACGGCCTTGAGCGACACATAGACCTGAGGATGGCAGGATGGCTTCAGGGGGTGATACTGCCACATCCAAGACTCTCCAGTCATTTCTGAACCTGGCACCTGAAATGTAGGCTGAAGCCCTTCCATTTCCTTACCTCCTTTTGCCACTTGAAGAAGCTCAACTGGCCTGGAAGGTTCTGTCCTGCTTCCATCGTTGGAAGGTTTTGTTCTGGTTCGAGGGGGTAACCCGCCCACAACATTCATTGTGGCCCCCAAACGCTCCAGGTCCCGCTTTCTAGTTGCTGAGTTATATATACCCCATGCGCTGTATGAGCTTCAGACTAAAACTGTGACCGCTGATATGAATTGTTAAGCTCATCCTCTCTCTTCTGCTTGAATATTGCCACAGCTTGAATTTATTCTATTAACAATTAAAAACCCCCAACCTTATAATGAACATCTCAGAGCCTCCTTCAGAGCTGCAGGAATTCTCTAAGTGAGTCCTACATAGTTGTATAGACAGAGAATGGTTTGGGGAGGTTGTAAGTGTACAAATGACTGCAGATTTCTGAAAAGAAGGAAAGTGAACTTGTGTGGGAGGAAGGGGTTTGCTGGAGGTCTTCTGTAGCTCAGGGTTGTCGCTGCTGATGGCTCAGAAGTTACTTTTGAGAACTGCATTGAAAGAACGTTTAAAATAGAGGCTAAATTCAAAATATCCTGCTGAGGGCCTACACCCAGTGATGATCTATTAATGTGCAGCAAGGATCAGTGGGGACTGGTGGGGTTCTACTGTGAACATTAGTGCTCAGTAACATCTAAACTGTTTATGTAGCAGGCTCTCGCAGGTTGTTGGCAAACGGAGGTTGGTACCGATGTTGCAAGATGGTTTTCTTTTGTCTGTACAGCTTGTAGGCTCCTTCTCATGGAGTTACTCTTGGTTAGAACTAGATCCAGTGAAAAGTTCTGTCTGACGGTACCTGGCAAGGGACCTTTTGTTAAAACGTGATAATCTTGTAGGCTTGGTTAATGGTGCTGTCTCTCCTGTTCCTGTGGATCACTGGGTTGTCCTACAAGAAAAATAGATTGGGGTTCTTCTTGATTGAGTGCACTAGCTAAGGCTGGGGAACAAAGAGATTCAATATTGCTGCGTTTGGTAGCCGTATGTAGTCAGCCTCTTAAAGATTTTGTTGCCTGTGTTTTGTAAGTAACGAGGCCTGTGTGGACTTGCCTGAGAACTCGAATGTTGAGTCTGAGAACTCATGATTTTGCAGCTATCGCCCGAGAGCGCAGGCTGCCGGGTGAGCGGAGGTGGGTGCAGCTCAGCCTCTGCGCCGGGGCATGCTGCTGGCCGGGGATCAAGGGATTCTCAGGTGGCTTTTCAAAGGCTGGGGAAGTGGCGGGCCGTGGGCAGGTGGAATCCCTTTTAGCAGAGGAGCCGGGTGTGAGAGCGCACCGCTTTTACGCAACGGCGTGAAAAAGCTTTTCTCCTGCTCTGAAGATGGAGTTGGATGTGAAGGACCTCTCAGCGAAATAGCTGTGGGGAGTCGCATGGGCAATAGCCTGTAAATGTCGGGGTTTTGATATCCCTGCCTCTGTTAGGATAACCAGGTGGTTCCTTCCCTAAGGATATACCACCGTCCAGCTGACGTGTTACGTTAGTCATGATGCAGAAATCGCTTCTGTGAAAACTGACCAAGATTTTCCTGGATTTCCTGAGCTTCTTTCCTTTTTTTTTTTTTCCCAAAAGAAAGTTCTAGAAAGTTGTTTTGTGCCCTTGGTTATTGGATGGGGAGAGTATGTCAGATCCTTAGTACCATACAGGGTAAGACAGTTCTGTGGCAATCCCCAAATATTCTTAACTTTTAAGATTCTTGATGTGCGTCAGAGATTTATTAAAAGAAAAGAATATAAAGGAGGGAAGGGAGGAGAGAAAGAGGGAGGGAGCATCTTGGTGGCTGAACTCGCTCCAAGTTTTCCCACATCCTTTTTGTGGTGAAGGGCCAAAAAGTCTAGGTGATACTCGAATCATGGAATCGTAGAATGGTTTGGGTTGGAAGGGACCTTAAAGATCATCTAGTTCCAACTCTCTCCTGCCATGAGCAGGGACGTCTTCCACTAGACCAAGTTACTCAAAGCCCCTTCCAGTCTATCCTTTAACACTTCCAAGGTTCAGGCATCCACAATTTCTCTAGACAACCTGTTCCAATTCCTCTTTCCTTCTCTGGTAGGTGTGTGAGCTTTGTGGACAATTGGATTTCAGCTGGTCTAAACCAGCCTGGACCTTCCCTGGACCTAGCCTGATCCATCACCCATGCTGAGAACATGGCCCAGAAGCATGTTTCAGCTCCCAGTGCTCATGTTCGTGCATATTTTAATGCCTTGTGATGACCTGGTGGGACTATTCACAGTGATCTTTTCTCTGTCTACGTCTTTGTAGAAGGATGAGCTCTGTGGTGCTGTGTAACACCATTTGGTGTACGTCAGGTTGGTTTTTCCCTGGGTGACCGACCATAAGGTGTTGCAGAAGCCTCTCAGATCACTATATTGCAGTGAAAACTGAAGGGGAAAATGAAGTATTGGCCATCTGCGTGCACCTCTGTTTCCAGACATGGCAGTGATGGGAATTGCTACAATCTTCTGCTTTAAGAAGTCCTCTTCCTTCAGGCTCAGTGCTTCCTCCTTTCCTCTGTCTCCTCCCCTGAGAGCTGGCCTTATAATCAAAACACTTAAAAGCTTATTGCTAGATAGGAAAGCGGAAGGATAAAGAGAAACCTGCTTAGAAATTGGCACATGCCATAGGAAAATATTAATTGAATTGTAATTACACCTTATCCCTCTTCTCCCGTCTTTCACGACAGAATACATTAGAGGCTTGGTTCTTATCTAGGTGTTGTCTGTGTAGCTCAGGATTAATGTTTCAGCTCTTTGAGGCAGGATCTGAAAACACATTATCTTGCTGGTTTAAGACAACTGCGTATTCTCATGTGTCTAGTACTTGCTGGCTCCTTTCCCTTTGCGAGTGACAAGTGAAGTATCTGTCCCCTCCAAAGAAATTGCCTCTAATCTCTGAAAAAGGTTTCCAGATGACCCTTTCTTTCTCTTTCCTCTCTTAAAATCCAAGAGCTCCAGCGCATGCGATGTGTGGGGCTCTCCTTGTTTGTTTTGTTAAGAATCCTGCCTGTGGCCACGAGATCCCAAACCTATTTTTCATTTTCCCTCCTTAGCTATGCAGAGAGGTTGCTGGTCTCTTCCCACATGAGTGTAAGTCTACAGAAGAGTAAATACTTTTAAAATAGGAATTCCTACGTTAATGGTGAGACTTCTCTTTAATTATAGCTCCATGTAGCCGGTCTTCTCTTGTGCTGCTCTGAGTAGAAAGAGGTTATTTTTTTCTTGGATTGTATATACAGCTTTTCAAATAAGAGGGTAGCTATCAGTCCAAGTGTGTATTTCTTTGCCAGTCGCTTGGATATTCGGGAATAGTAGAGGTATAAGATTGCCTCAGGCCTTTCAATGGTAACCCTTTGAATTGTTAGTGAAAGTGTGGGCTTTTGCACTTCGGAACTGACAGTTTCATGGTTTTGGCTGAAAAGCAGCAGACAGGAATTTTTTCTATTACTACTATATTTCCTGCAAGCCGTATGTACGAGTAAGAATTCATTTTCATATCTTCAAAAGTGACTAAATGCACTCGTGGTTCCCTGGAAAATAGTCTTTCGGAAAAAAAAATACAACCCTTTTTGTTGCTGAACAATAGGAACTTTTGATGGTGGCTGAGGGTTGTAAAAACACAGCTACCTGACTCAAGTGCTGACTACGACATTTCTGCTTTATTAACAGTGTCATATTCTCTTGCATTACAGGCTGATTTACAAATTAACAATAATGTGACTAACATCCTACTGCTATAAACAAATCCATTAAGATAAATATATCCAGTTAACTATAACCATATTTTTTTTTTCCTCTTCACCCATCCTGTTTCAACTTTGCTTCAGTAAGTGCTGGTGTTCAGATGGATGCCTCAAATGGATTTTTAATAATTTTTCAATCATACTTTGATGTTTGAGAGTATAGACTTGATGCCGTTCTGGACCTTGGGGACTGAGAGCATGTTTGGGATCCGCTGTGCTCTTATGAAGTTGCTAGCAGATAAAATGATGTGTTTGAGCAAGTGTAGAAGTCAGCGCTTCATCAAGCCTGCCCAAGTGCTAGGTGGATGAAATATCCGAGCAGCTTGTGGGTGGTTTGTCCTGTTCATGTGTTGCCTCCTCTTGTGTACATGCGCTTGTTACGTTAGAACAGATGTTTTAAACCTTTCACATCCTTTCTTTATTCTCTCTTCCCTCCAAAAGTTGCCCATACTGCTCAGACACCTCAGTGGTATCGCCGGTCCCTGTGACTGTTCAGCTGCTGCAGTAGATGTACACACGTTGTGTCTTTGAAAGGTAGGAAGTGTAGCACCAAGCAGTCTTAGAACTGTAGCAACAGCAGTGAGAGCAAACTTGCCTTTACCAGCCCCCAGTAAAGAGATTTTAAAGTTCTGGTTCTTCTCTGTCTGGTGCTGAGAGAGGTCTACAAATTGTGTTTTCCAGCCTTTTGTACTTTGATTTCACTCTAACCCTGAAGCCTTACAGGCCTTCTGAAGTTTTAAGAAATGTTTTCCATGTGTAGCACACTTCAGAATTGATCAAAAAGCATCACTCTTCTTAAACCTACGGGATGTTAAAACAGGCTTTAAGTCTGCTTTAAGTTTTTAAGCAGTGCTTTAGATTCTTCCCAGTTAAAGTCATACTTGTCATACCTAGAATAAAACTAAAATAAGTGCTGTAGCCAGCTGATTTAACTTCTGGTTTTGAGCTTCAAAACATATTTGATTATATGCAAACCAAATGTGGCACGGACTCAGAAAACCACAATGCTTCCCCCTCTCAAATGAAGACAATATGCCACAGCAAGAGCAGTTTGAGACCGTCTGGACTGTTGCAAAACGTGTCAAGAGACGGAGACTGTAAACCTTAATCTCTTAAGAAATCTTGCCTGTGTTCCTTTCCCTCCCAGCTTCTGGAGCGTCAGACAGCAGGTATTGCATTTATTCTGATGTGCTAAATAGCATCTACTAAACTTCTGGTTCCTCTGTTATTACAAGTCTTTGCTTTTCATAGTAGGATGGCTTTCTGAAGTGGTCATAGCTAGCAAACTCAAGTCTGTCTTCAAATAGTTAGGTGACTTGAGAGAAAGTGACCGCAACAAGTTGCTGTGCAGCAGCTGAGCCGCAACAGTTGGTCCTGTGTGTACTCACTGCCCTTCAGGGATGAGAGGCCAAACTTCTCAGCTGTAAAGGTGTTGCACATACAAGTCATTTTGCCATAGTTCTGTTCAGGTGACAGTTGTAATAAGCTCAGGTACAGTGTAACTGTCTTCTCAAAGCTGTACTCTGGTGCTGTGTGAGCAGTAGCGCCTGTAGGAGAGACAGGGAAGGACAAGACATGTGCTTTGAGCTACCTGGCTTCACAGAGCATAGGATGGAGGAGGATATGCTTTGGGGCTCAGGTTATAGTCTCGGGTCCTGCAATAACAACAACAAAGTCAAAATATAATTATGGAAAGATGGTAGTTCCTCTGACAATGTTCCTGAAGTTAGTAGTCTGTTACAGGCTTGGGTGCTAGCCGTGCTGACTGGATGGTTATCAATATCCCTATGATGCAGTGACCAGAGGGCCAGGGCTGCTACCCCGAGTTTCAGCACCTCCTATACTCTCCTACTATTGATTCTGCCTCCACGTTCTCACCTTTGCTTCCATCATCATTTTTAGCTCAGCAACTTGAATTTTTCTGATCTGCTTAAAGCTTTGTCCAGCCAGTTTGTCTTACGCAAGTAGTCTTCTGAACATTAGTCTTGCCACACTGAAACAGTCCTAAAAGACACTGAACAATGGGTCTTTAATTTTCTGAGGTGCTCTTTAAAGTTGAAGAGCTGTTTACAGCCAAGTCAGAAAGGAATGTCTCCGGTGTGAGGTTAACATACCTGTGGAGGCTCTGTCTGGCAGACTATAGGACTAGCCACCTTCAAGGAGTTCTTCAGGGGTGCAATTAATAGCACTTTTCTCAGTAGTCCCTTATCATTCTTTTTGTAAGAGACTTTGCGTGCTTTTAGTAACCAAGAAACAGTCTTCCAAGAATTGATTGCTCGCCCCGAATTACCTTTACAATGCAGGCAAGAAGTTAAAGATGAAATGTACCTTTGGAGACCTTCCCTTCCTCGAAATGAAGGTGAGATCTCCCAGTACAGAGGTACTCCCGTTCCCATTGGAAATTCCTGAAGTTAATTGAGGCAGAAATGTCTGGGGCGGGGTGTGGTGCACCAGCCCCAGGGCCACCTGACCTGAGGCCATCCCTCCTGCTTCCTCCCTGCACAGATGTTCCCAGTCCCCTGTCAGGTCTGGCTAGGGATGTGTGTCTGTTGCTGGCTCTGAGCTCATGGGGAAACCTCTGGCGGAAACTAAAAGGGTCTTAAATAAGTTCGCAACCAGCCAGAGGCCTTGCTGGTTACAGGTGTTCTGTAGTCATGCGGATATCTCTCCTAGTAAACGTTCAGAAAGTGTTTTGTTCTTGCTAGAGACCTGTGCAAGTGCAGGGCTGCCTTGCTGCAGGAAACTTGGCTCACAAGTTTGTCTGCTATTGGCAGTGCTGGCCAGACCTCCTGATTCAGTGGTCCTTTGTCTCTCTGGATGGCAAGGTGCCAGATGTTCCGTTCCCCCTTGTGCTGATGTTGACATGCCGTGGACGTGTGTATCCCATGCTGCGTTTGTGCTACAGCTCTGTGGTGAGATGGTGTGTGTGGTACTCGGTGTTCCCTTGAAAACACAGGACCAGCTTGGTCTGCATCCTTTGCAAACAGGCTGTGGTTTGTTCCCAGAGATGCAGGGGACTGAAAGTAAAAACACAAGACAAAACTAAGAGATTTGCCTTTGGAAAGGTAGACCAACCACTTAAGGCAAAGATTTATTTTAAAGGCTTTGCTGCTAACTACAGTTTCTTGAAGGAGAGCAACAGTGAAGAAGGCTGGCATTGTGTGCTGCTTGGAGGTAGTACAGACTGGGGAGAAAGTGGCTGTGTGGCTGATGTGGTAGGAGAGGAGCTGCTGGTGCAGGGGTGGAAAAGAAAGGAATGGTGACTTCAGAACAGACTGGGAAAATTGCTTTTGTGGCTAGCTATTTTCACAAGCTACCACCAACTAAGAAGTAGTTGGGTGTTACTGAGGTAAACTGGTGTTTTGGAAAGTTAGGGAAAAGTACAGAGTAGCAGTCAAGGCAAAATCCAGCTGTGCAGATGAGTAGCTGTATGATGTTCATGGATATATGATAGTGGGCAGAAAAGATCTGAGGAATTAACATATAGATGTATGTAAGTGTCTGGATGCAGAGTAGTGCTGCAGTTGCAGGTGCTGGCGAGGGCAGTGTAATGGTCTTGTGCACCATCATCATGAAAGAAGGCAGGTGAAGCAGGGAAAAAGGTAAGCTTAGCTTTGAGTTGCCCTTCAGCTGGCAAATGAGCATCTTGTGAAGAGATTGGCAAGAGGTTGCATGGGAAGTGTGTCTCGTGAACATAAGTTGATCTTTGAGTGATGGGGACAAAGAAGCTGAATGTCTTCTGAGTAGAAGCAGAAGAGAGAAAAGTGTTGTCATGGACTGAGCCTCATGGACTGCTCGAGAAGGTTGGAGGGGTTGCAAAGGCTGTTCTGCAAACAAAAAGCAGAGACGTGAAGCGTTGTGTCCAAGAAGCATGAAAAAGAACAGGAACCACTGGGGTTTCTTGAGGGGTGAAACTATTCTAAGAACTGAAGATGTTAAAGCATGGCTCTATTTTTATGGGGGAGTGAAAGGGGAGAATACAAGGAAGAAGGATAGAGTATGGCATGGTGCCAGTAAGGAAGGATGTTTGGAGGAGAAGGTAGTGAAATTGTCTGTGATGGTGTTCCTATGAAAGGTGAATAGAAGAGAGGCTGTCCTGCTCTTGAGACTGTCACTTGGAAGAAATAGCAAGAGGTGAGCAGGGGACTGAGCAGAACACAAAATCCCACCAGCTTCATCATCGGGATGGAGAAGAGCTGCTTTGGGGCAGGCGGTTGAAGGGGAGAAGAGAACGTGTTTCAGAGATCATCTACGTGGTTGGTGGCATCTTGCCACTAGCGACAAGCACTTTGAGACTGGGAGCAAAGCAAGAGTACTGGGTGAGCTGGGGAAGACACGGCTGAGGAAGAAAGAGGGAACAGAAACAGAGACGTAAGTGTGACAGCAGAGCTCTGAAGTCCCAGATGAAATCAGCCAGCACATTCAGTCTTCTTCCTTTTTCTTGGCCTCTGCCTCCTTCTCACTGATAAAGCAGCCCTAATCAGGTATTCCCCATTTTGAAAATCTCTCAGGTAAGCAGAAGTTACAGCCTATGCAAGAATGAGAGAGTTTGTTTTTCTTTCTGTTCGTGATTTTTACTTCATGGGAGAAGTAGGTGGCTGACATAATTCACATTTATTGCCAAATATTGCTCTTTGATGTGTTCTTATTACAATAGCCTGAACTCAAAGCCAGCAATAAACTAGAAGGATGGCACCTCGTAAATGTAAGGCTTCATTTTTGACCCTGTAAACTTTTTGAAACTTAAAATTTAAAGAAAAAGAAAGTCTCTCTTGCTTGCAAATAACTTTTCCACTTCATTTTTCAAAATAACATCCCTCCAAGTAAACAAACCTCAAAATCCTCCTCTCTTCTCCTCTGACCTCTCATCCTCCCTAGCCAGGAAAAAAAAAAAGCAGTTGATTGCTTTTGGTCAGCCTGTGTAAGTTTTGGTCAGCTAACTGTGGCTGTCGTCCTCTTTAACACAACTTTTATCAGAACATTTTGCTTTTTCCTTTTTACTAACTTTTTTGGCATCTGGTTTAGCTCAGGGTTCCTGCTTGCTGTATAATATTTTGTTGAGTGCTTTTTGTCATCTGGCTGCAGGCAGCAAGTATAGTGGCTCGCTGATACTTGAGAGGATCTTGGGACAGAGCTTATTTTTGTGAAACCAAATGTATAGTTCTTTCTAGGATTTTTTTTTTTTTGCAGTCATGATTAGCTCTGTCAGACTAAACTCTTCTAAGTTCCCGTAGACCCTTCTGTCCTTGTGACTTCTGCAATTGTAGATGTATTTGCATTAGATATGTAGGGCAGAATCATTTACTTCATTATGGAAACTCCTCTGTTTGTTAAAACTGTTGGTTTATCAGACAGCATGATGCAGTATTGTTCTGGCAGAGACTCCGCTGGCAGACACCTTTTGTCTCTTTCTGTGGAGGGATGTATTGAAGATGAACTTTGTAGCTTAGAAAAGCGGATAGTCATCTTGGCTATCTGTGCAAAGCCCTTAGAATCTGTAGTTTCTGAAAGATACGTGGTGGGTGTTATCTTGAAATCCTGGCTGAATACAATGCAGAGTCCTCACTCTCTAAGCTGTGTGATACTGCAGAACCCAGTATTACTGCGATACTCACTATCAGCCTCATTAGGGATGATGAATGAATGGTCACTGCTGAAGCATTTTTTTTTCCCCTTCTGAAAAAACCTGCTGACAATGGCTGCTGCCTGTGTATATGCACAGGGTGAATTAATCAGCTAAACTACTGCCACAGTAATACTAACCTTTAAACAAAACCCCAGCACCCTCATTATCTGCTTATATCTCTTTTGAAGAGACTCTTCCCTCCTCCTCTGCAGAATCACCTAGTTCCCTTGCCTTAAAGGGTCGCATCATGCAAAAAGCACAAGTGAAATCGCCTTTTTATTGGTGTCCTGTTTCTAAGTGAGGGAAATTATCTCCTGGGCTTTCCTGAGGCTGAACTTGTGAACAAATTCATTTGACTACACAGCGTTCGCATCAAGGCTCAGTGCCCCGAGTCTGCAATTGCACCCCTGTGGGTGGACTGCTACCCGTGTGTCACACTCCACCGATATCATCGTGTCGAGCGTGCCCACAGGGGTTAGGCTGGCAGGTCTGGCCCTTTTACCAGCTGTCCTCCCCTCATGTGGCTGCTTAAGCTGAGCTTTGGGTCATACCAACATGGAGATAACCATCCTTGCTTCTTTCCTCTTTCCCATATTGCTTTCCTGCTAAGCAAGATGCCACAATATGGGAGCTGGCCGATGCCTCAGCATGTGTGTTGGGCAGAGCAGGACTGGTGGGCACCCCACGCGGACCGTGCCTGGCAGGTGTCTGTGTGGTTGTGTGGGATGGGTGTTGTACTGGCTGGGGTAAGGCTGCATAGCATCCGCTTCCTTGCAAGTACCACGTGTGCTAATGGGCCTGAACAAGTTACTGTGAGGGTGGTGAGATGCTGGAACAGGTTGCCCAGAGAAGCTCTGGATGCCCCATCCCTGGAAGTGTTCAAGGCCAGGTTGAATGGGGCTGTGAGCAACCTGGCCTAGTGGGAGGTGTCCGTGCCCACGGCAAGTGAGTTGGAAGTAGAGGATCTTCAAGGTCTCTTCCAACCCAAACCGTTCGATGATTCTATAATAAATTGTCTGTCCAGTAAACAAGTGGTTACTGAGATTGGCATCTGAATACCCTGGCCTGGTGCTTTGGCTCCAGGCAGCCTGTGCTCTCGTCCAGGTGGGTAGAGCAGCAGATGCAGCTCTAAACAAAGCCTTCTTTCTGCCCATTTAGTTTACCAGGTAGATGTTAAGCTTGTCACTTGAAGATGGTTGCTTCTTGTCTGAATCCAGGAAAAAGAAAACTTTGAGATACTTTTCAAGTAAGAAGACTTAACCTTTTTTTCAGTTTTAAATGCGTCAACAGAAGTAAGTTGCCAATTGGATTTTTCTGGAGAGGAGCAGGGAGTGGAGGACAAAGGAGGACTATTTTTCCTCCATTGGAACCAGCTGTGGTTTGTTCAGCTTTTGTGCATTTGGATGGGCACTTTGAATTGAAATCCAAACTGGAACTTGCAGTTAATATTACAAACAAGCAGCGTAATTTCACTAAACAAGCTTTTAGATGATCACAACTAGGCTTTGATGCTGAAGAGTGGGATTTTCATAACTGCGGAAGTAATTTGAGAACATGCTTGCACCCAAAGCCAGTAGGGTTGGTTGTTTTATGGTTGTTTTTTTGTTTTTTTTCTTGAAGATGATTATAGTGATGATTCATACTTTTGTTAGTTTCAGCAAAAGAGTAACTTGCATGTATAGTTGATTTAACATCTGAGAACCTCTAAGCAAGTCATTCTACATTTTGAGGAAGAATTTATCTGCAGAAAATTATCTTTCTTTTTTTTTTCTTTTTTTCCCACTCCTCTTTGTTTGCTCGTTAGTTTTTTGTCTTTGATTTCTTCTCCTGGTATTGACTGACTTTGTCAATTGGAACTTCCATAAGATCCTAGTTGCAGCTTTCCCTGTTCTTGGATTTGTGGATGTGGTTCCATCAGTGTCATACCCCTGTTAGCTTGGCTTTAGAGGATCAGTTGATTAACGGTAGTTTACTAGTACTATACAATCAGAATTAGGAAATTAAATGTACCAGAAAGATTATTTAAGCTACTTAGTTTAACCAGGTGCATGTTTTCACTCTCTTAATTTCCCTGATTTAGAGAATCCATTTTTCATCCTGTATTTTTTCATCCTGTACTCAATAGCGTGTTTGGTTCTAATATCAGAAATAAGATCCATTGAAATCTCCTCCTCAATCACTTTTTGACTTTATTTTAAATAGTTTAGTGGACTTATAACATTTTTCAGTTGTGCCAAGTCTCGCACATGTACACCTGCTTTTTTTTAGCAGCACTCAGTGGTCTGTAAAGCTTCAAAACCGAATAACAGTGGAGTGATAGAAAAATTAAACCCATGAAAACTACCTTAGAATACAAACTTTCCTCCTGCTGTATGGATTACCAGGAAATTCAGGGGGCATGTAAAGTGAGTGTATTTGCTAATAACAAGCTGTGTGCTTGCATACCACACTTCTTTAAAGGTCTTGTGGTTGAGATCCCAGTGGTATTGATGGGAAATGTGCAGGGAATTTTTATAAGGTTGTTTGAATAGCTGAGTAACTTCTTTTGAAAGCAGTAGAGTGAACATGTCTGCTTTGGAAAAGAATGGTTCTGTAGATGCCTGAGATGATGATAATGAATTGTGGAGCTTCAAAGTTCAAATCTACAAATGCAATTATCCTCTAGACGATGTAATGAAAACTTAAAAGAAAGGGTATTTTTTAAATATGAAGGTGGTACACTTGTGCACATCTGTTGTCAAGCAGGGTGGTGTCTTGGTAGCTGTGGATATGTTCTAATGTGAGGACCTAAAAGGCGATTTGTAGACTTCAAAGTACCGATATGTGACTGTGTTCATCATAGAAAGAGAAATATGATGTAGACCACGCTTAAATGACTAGCCAGAGCATTGGGCTGCGGTGATATTTGACAGCAGACACTGTTTTGTTTTCCCTTGCAGTTTGGTGCAGAATTCAGAAGGTTCTCCCTGGATCGCTACAAGCCAGGGAAGTTTGAAGACTTCTACAAACTAATTCTTCACATCCATCACATAGCCAACCTGGAAGTGATGATCGGCTATGCTGATGTGCATGGAGACCTTCTCCCTATTAATAACGATGACAACTTCTTCAAGGCTGTTTCGAGTGCTCATCCACTGCTCAGGGTTTTTATACAAAAACAAGGTAAGATGCAATTTCATTGTGATGCCTCAGAGTGTACTGGGGCAAGGTGAAGAGTGGGTTTGTGGTCCCCACTTAAAGGCTGAAAGTGATGTAAGAGGAACCTTGGAGTCCTCTCACTCCTCCTCTCAGGTGCTTCATTACAACTTGCAGGAATGGCATGACTTCAGGGCAGGTAGAGGTGCTGCCTTTTTCCTGTAAGGCGTTTGAAGGATAACATGCTGAGAATCACTGTGAGCCCCTTCTTTTTGAAGGAGTGTACCTCATGCTGCTGGTACTGTGTCATCACTTAAGCATGCCAACTACTTGCTTGAGGGAGCTGTCAGGAGCTACTACTTAATATATAGAAATATTATCTACCCATCTTGATAGTGTCATACCCCAGTGATTTCATACCGGTGTAGTGTGTGAATGCACACAGATAGGTAGCTGTAAAAAGAACAACCAGCCAAAGTTCTGGTGCTAATGAGGTTTAGTTTGACTGTGCTGTCCTGGCTGACAGACAAATGATGACTGTCCCCTCTGCCCTTCCACTAAGGAGTGTTAAATCTTTCCATTTTGAATCATCAAGTGAACCTTGGGCAGAATTGCCCAAATGTCAAGATGACCTCAGGTTTAAGTGGCTGTGTGTTGTCAAGCTTTTATGGCAGATACCTGAAACCTTCTCCTTAATGACCATGTTTGGCAGTTGTTTCAGATGAGGATTGTTTTTTATAACATGATGTTTTCACCACAGAGCTTCTTAAATCCCAGGGGAACCTAACGCTGTGTTAACACTACCTCCACAGCTTTTTCTGTCATGTAGTGATTTATAGCACAGGGCTTTTGGAATTAAAATCTTGTCAGTAGCAGAGTCAGAAATGAGACATGATCTGAGACTTTGAGCAGTCATATAGCTTTTTTGGCCTGTACTCTCTACTGTGTAGGCGTTTGTACTGATAAGGATTTAGAAGGAGGCTCCAGCCTGCTTGTTGGTACGAGCTGGTGTAGTGTGTGGTTCGATTCAGTGTCATCAGATACACCCAAGACTGTGTGGCCCTGCCTGTTCAGAGTATATTGTCTGCCACCTTCTTTTAAGTGAAGTGACATCCACTGGGAAAAAGAGCTCAACGAGGCAATGGAGAAGAGGATCTAGAGCAGTTTGTTTTGTGTGTCTGTCAGGTGAGTGGAAATCTCTGTGGGAGAGGACTTGCGTTGCTACCTCTCCCTTCTTGTGCAGAAAATGCGAAGGTGGATGACAAGTCCTATTAAGTCTCCTTCCTGCAATGCTTGTTAGGGCTTGTGAATGTTCATGGTAGGTCAGGTCATGACAAATATCTTGCATGACTTTGTCATGCCTTCTTTGGTTCGAGTTTATTCATGTCTCAGGATCAATCCTGCTCAAAATGCAGTTGTCCTTGCTCTGCTTGGGCACACTGCTGAAGCCGCTGAATATTCCTAACTCTGCACTGGGAGTGGGGTTGCCACCAAAATGCTATTTGAACAAGTAGGCAAATAAGTGAACTGTTGACTACATGTGGAAAAAAATGTTCCCTCCTCTTGGTTAGTAGGAGAAGGATGCTAGTTGTGGACATTTATAACTTGTAACCTTAATAGAAAGTGTGGTATTTACTTTTTAGAAGCTTTTACCTGTTGCTTAGGGGAAAGAATCATGCTGACATGTAAGGAAGCTCATACAAGAGGGAAGACAGGCCCCTGCCTCCTCATGCATGATAGAGCCTGAAAGCCTTCCCAACACACATTCCCTGGTGCTCCATCTGTAAAGCTGAAGGGAGCAGTGAATTCTGGCCTGTCCATTTGATTAATGGCACTTTTATTTTAATAAGAGACTCTTGAAGTTAACATTTGAGATTCATACTTGTGAATGATTGCAAACAATCACGTCCGTTTCCTTTTCTGAGAAGAAGCCTTTAGAAATTGTTCACTTCAACAATAATAGGAGTTATGGAAAACTTGTTTGTCTTTTCCTCCTCTGCTCCCCCACTGTTTTCCCTGCCTTCAGACTGGGGTGGCAGAGCAGAGCTGGTCCTTCTGTTGAAGACCTGCATTAGAGAACAAAGCGACTAGCACCAAGAAATTACTGTGCTATCCAGGCCAATGTGGTGTGCCTGATGTGCTTCAGCTCACACCCTAAGCTCCGACTTCAGAGGCAGAAAATTAAGCTGACAGGGATGCTAGTAAAATATGAGGCCACTCCTGTGACTTTGAAGGAGACTGCAGAGCACGAGCTCTCGAGCCTGTTGGATGAGGGATCACTGCCTTTCAGTGGGAGAAGTCCTGGGAGGTGGCTGCCGAAGGTTGTTCTCGTGGTGGAGCAAGGGTTTGAGAGGGCTGGGCAGAAGAATGCAGGCATGGAAGGACTGAACAGTTGAAGTTCAGGTGTTTTTCTAGCAGAGCAAACTGTTTATCAACTGCCTGATTGATCATCCGTTTTACCAGTTTATAACAGGGTTATCATTTCTTGTCAAGTGAATTATACAATCATGTTAAAACAGCTCAACTATTTGTTCCCAGAGTGGCAAAACAGTTAACTTACTCTTTGTACAATAATCAAGCAACTATTTGCTCTTTTGATTTTTGTTTGATTTTAGTTGGGTTTTTTTGTCTGAGCTTAGTCTTGTGCTTTTTCAATTCAAAAGTGCTTCCCTCGCTTGTCCCCAGAGACAAGCCACATGCATGCTGCATGGGCTCTGATGTGCCACGTTGGTGTCCAGGTATGGGATGGCTGTTTTATTGCACTTCTTCCTGTTTGTTCAAGTCTCCTCTGAGCCTCAGACTTTTCAGGATCTCAGTAGCTGCTTCCTTTCCGGGCAGGGGATGTCAGTGCTTACTAGCCAGCCTTTTTACTAAGGACCTGAACTGCCATTCCTGGTATGCTTGCAACAATTACTGTTCATAGTTTTTTGGGGTGTTGGAGGCTTTGGGATGTTTGCAAGTTATGCTTGAATAAACTTAGCTATGACAAGTTTTTATAGCTTACAGTGATCCATCTGCTGAAACTACGTGGTGCTCTTCTGTTTTTCTTTTTTCTCCCAATACCAAATTACAGTGCAGACAAAAATTGTAATTAGAGATCCAGGCTATAAAAAGAAAAGGCAGTTTTCCTTTGACTTGCTTTCCCAGGCTGCAAGTGTGGGTCATGTCCTGTGTTGTAAACTGATGTGGCTCTTCTGACTTCATTAGCACAGTGGTGATTTATGTCAGCTGGTGCTTTGAGCCCAAGAATTTATTCACTTGGCCGTAACTGACAGCGGACGCATCCAGATCTCTCTATGGAAGGTGCCTGCTGCTGGGGAAGGGACGGATGTCCCAAAGACCTCAGAACAATGCAAGGAATTATGGATGGGTTTGACTTGCTCCATAATAACTGAACTCTTGGACTCTAGCCAAAACCTGCATGAAGGAAGAGCTTATCTGATGATGCAGTTGGTCGTCATTTTTTCAAGACTCCGTTTGTTCTGCGCCTCATTTAAACTGGAGCACTTGAGACAATCTCTTGAATCCTGCAAAAATATTTAAGTATGAGCTCTGAATTCAAGCAGAAACAATGGATAAAGCTGAAAGGAGTTAGTATTACATATTGTAAATGCATTACATTTTTCCTTGTACGATTAAATGGAATAATATTAGTATTAAATCTTGCTTTAGCACCTGTCTCCCAGAGACAGAGTATGTGTTCAAACCAGGCTGTATTGGAGACTCTTAAATAGAACGGAATAAATAGCAGAGTTATAATGACTTCTTAATTGTAAACCTGCCTGAAATGACTTCTTGAACTTTGTGAGGTATAAGGATCTAAGTGGAAGTCTACCAGGTAACAGAGAGTGCCAGTTTTTTCCTCTTTTGCTTGGGATACCTACTACAGTGTGTTTAACCTACGAGTTCAGAAACTCGGGGAAGTGTTACAAAATGAACATGCTGATCACCTGGTAAGTGCTTTATTCCAAGGAGATGAAGGACCAAGATGCAAGCAAGTGAATGGAATCATATGTGGCTCTAGTTCTAACTGAGCACACCACTGTAAATCCAGACTAGTGATCCTGGGAGAAGTTTTGGAGGCTGCTGATGACCAGACATTCACTTTCTGCCAGTCTTTGGGGGTTTATAGAATTTGCATGGACAGTAGCAGAAAATCTGCTCTAGCTCAAAGTAGATGAGAGAGGTGGTGTCAGGAGCCTGTCAGACGTCGTGATTCCAGACTGAGGTCAAATGAACTCTGCTTCTGGGAAGCCTTTTTGTTTTGTCCCCATCACAACTGGAGGTGTGTCCCGATGGTGGTTTGAGGTTTTGGATCTCTGCTTGTTTTGCCTGAGTTTCAGCAAGTAGCCTTATTCCTGTAAATCCATAGCATTGATGAAAATGTATCCCTCAGCAGCACAATTCTCAAGGAAAACTTGAAGGAATTGGAGTTTGGAGAAATCACAGACTTACTTAAATATCCAGGCAGTCTTGACAAGACTTGTAGAGTGTCAGTAGGGACTCTGATTGTGCATGTGGCTGTTGTGTGAGTGCAGTTGCTGTTCCTGGGAATCAGCCGGTGTATTACAATCGCTCTTAAGCAACTTCTGTAAAACTAACAGTAAATGAATTAATGTGGAGGCACTTTGTCAATCCTAAAGCAGATTCTAGATCAAATTCACAAACTTTCCATCAATGAAATTAATTTTAAAGCTTTCTAAAGGTTTAAGTTGTCTCACAGTAAATGTCCTACAAGTAGAAGACAGGTGAGGTGCTGGAGTGTCAGGTGCTGGTCTGTACTTCAGCATCTTTTACATTCCTGCAAGAAGTGAGATATTTGACAAAGGCAAAAAACCTGAAGAAGCTGAAGAGTATTCTAACAGCAAATAACCCTAAAACGCTCTCTACAGCTAACTGGAGCAGGGCCTTACATAATAACTTGGTAAATGACGCAAATGGCCTGCAGCTGTTAATGGAGGGGGCCTGAAGTTGGAGAAGGCTGATGTCCACTGATCCCTGTATCGTCTTTCATTTTGCAGTCTGGAAGACCGATAGTATGTAAAAAGCCATTACGTACTATCTTCAGAAACTTGCTATAAGTGTCTTTTCTTTTGTCGTTACATTTTAATAGTCCATTACTGTCAGGAGAGCAGTACTGAACACCAGTCATTGCTTTTTCCCTTGAGTGCTTTTCTCCTCGAGCTGCTGTCTACCATCAGTTCTCACTTGAAGCTTGATCCAAAATCAACAGGGGAAAAAAATGTGCATTTACCTGGTTGGGATTTGGATTTGGCTTGGTTTAATTTACTTTAAACAGTGGAAGATGCTCTTTTTTCTTCAACTGTATGCAGTGACTGATGTATTTAAACTGCTCTACCATACAACGTATTTCCATATGTTCAGAAGCAGTTCATAACTCTACAGTTTGTTATTTACCTGGCAAAGTTCTATTCTGCTTGAAGTACCAACATGTGTGCTTAGCTTTCTTATATTATAAAATCAGAGCAGTCACACTCAGTTTTAAAATAAAAATGTGCTAATGGGAATCACGCCCAGGTCCGACTGAAAAAACTGATGGTGGGTTGTTTTATTGTCTTTCATACTGCAAGCAGATAATCCCCAGGAATGATGGTTGGCTGTGTAACCACATGTGTTAAACACAGAAACTGGCTTATGAGGCAGCAACTGAAATGAAAGCTTTTTCCAGCTACCTAAAACTAACTCTCTGGTCAGCCTGCTAGAGTGAATACAGTTGGAAAAGTTTGAGTTGAAGTCTGTCACATAATCTTTTTGGTTCTTCAGTAACCTCCCTTTTTATTTTACAAAAGGCTTTGATTTCACCCTCTCAACATGTTGTATATCTGAACAAGAACAATGTGATTTTACTGCTCTTGTTAAAGGCGTCTCTATAGTAAATGATAAAGCAGGTTGCAGCATATGTTGAAGGAAAATACTGAACTGCTTCTGGTCTTGCCCTTGATTGAGCTGTGGAGGTTTTCTCAATGGTCTTATATGAGTCTGAGGGAATAAGAATGCAGAGAAGGTGATGTGACATCTTCAGTTTATCTGCTCCTGTATTAAAGGAGGGGGGATAGCAGGGAGAGGAAACTCTTCTGACACTCAGTGTAGCTCGCAGTGTGCTGGAGGATTTTGCTGTGCTGTCGATCAGACTGTCCCAGGGCTGCTACCCTGTCTCCTCTGCCCTGGCAGTCGTGTGACCCAGTGGCTGAGCTGGCTGAAGCAGCTCTTTGGCAGAAAACAAGTTGTTTGGGTTGAGAAGCTAGCATGGGATGGGCAGGACCACAGCAGCTTAACGCTACCATGAAGCCTCTGCTTCCTGGGAGGAAGAACTTGTCTGCTTGTAGCCTTTGGAAATGTGCAAGGCCACTGTATTTGGAAAGGAGGCAAAGCATCTTGTCTCAGCTTTGACAAGATTAGAGGATGGTGGTGGATTTCATGCTAGTGTAATAGGAATTGCTGCTAGGCTTAAATTAAATCCTTTCATGATTTTCCTCAGAAGCATCTCTGGTTTTGAGCTGGAGGGGTCTTTGAATGCTTGTCAAGCCAAGTAATCTTTGTCCCACTCAAGTCCTTTGATATCTGAAGATAAGTAAAATGCAGCTGTTTTTTCCAGTGAAGTCTGGCAACAAATTAACTTCTTTGCTCCACCTTTCATGTGCAAATGATGAGACTGGGTAATCACAATCGTTTAACTACATTATTAAGTATCTTTAAAAGCATTATGTTTTATCTGGCTTGTCAGACATAAACACAGAACAGCCTGGATTTTGTTGTTGCTGTGGTTAGTGGTACCTGGTGGCTGAGCAGAGCCAGCATGAGGCTGCTTCTCTCCTGCTTGAAAACGTCACTTGTAGAGTATTAGGATACTTGATTTTCATCACTGGTTGCTTTAGATGCAACCAGAACTGCTGGTTAGTAAGAATTTTCAGTGAAAGGAGGGGAAAGCATGTGGAAAGAGAATAGGCTACAGACAGGCTCTGTAGAGTCAGACGATAACCGGTAGTGGGAACCACTGCAGAAATACGCACTGCATCAGTATTAGTCGCAGTGTACAGAAAGCATGGGACAGGAGCCTGGCAAAAATGCAGCTCCTGCTGCTGAGCTGTCACTGGGAGTAAACGTTTGTTGCACTTCTGTGTTAAAGCTATGTGGGATTTGATTTCAGCTTCAGACTTAAGTGACTTAATAATAAATACACTTAACCAAATATATTGTTAAATATAGACTCTGACAGTTAATGCTTCTTTAAAATTGCATCGAGCTGGTACCAGCATCACAGGTTGTGCTGTATTTAGACTAAAAAAGCTTGTTTACAGTGGGAACTGGTGCAGCCTTTCTTTAATGGGAACCTCTATTCAACTCCATGCTTAGCTGTATCTGGTAACCCACACAAGGACAAGCAAATAAACGCTCTTTTCTGTCCCTCCAAACTCCTATTTGTTGTCGTACAACTGCAGATTGCTCTTCTGGCAGCACTTAAAAAAGCAAAACAGAAAACTCCTCCAATTATGTCAACTCAAAGACAGTCTCAAGTAAAACTATTTCTTGTTTTCTTCCTTGGTCTGACCATTTTTATGTAAGATGATGAAACTGCCGTAACAGGTGGCTTGACTATATAAAAACAGTGCTGAGGAAGACTTGCCAAATGATCCACCTCTGTTAAGGTCCCTATGAGGGGAATTTTCCACTATTTTATCTTTCTTTACCTTAGTAGCCAAAACAAGAGATTCTGTTTCCTGCTCATAGCTCAGGTTTTTTTTCCTGTTGTGCCTCGTTGTCATTTCCCTTCAGTAAGTGATGGAAACAAGCACAACGTGCAGATAATAATGAAATGCACTTGACAGTCTTTCTTTGACATCAGCGTTTACCAGCAGAGACCTCACAAGCTCAAAGTACTTTTCATGTAGTTACTGAGGGTAGGTAGCACCATGCAAACACAAACATGAACTCAAGAGTCAGGCCTTCGGGAATAGGCTTTTTTCTGCTAAATTTCTGAAGTGCTCTAAATTTCCTAAGTACTCTAAAGGGTTTATGACAACTTAATTGGTAAACTCTTGCACTGAAAGCAAGCATGTAGGGAGGAGTGTTTCTGCTAGGTGCTTGTAGTAGACGTTGAAAAGTTAACTGGAAATATAACTCAACAAATATAACTCCACTCAAACCATTTTTAGTGACTGAAAGCTCCTCGTTTGTATTCAGACTGCCTGTGTTGGGATTGCACACTCCAAATTTAAATGTGAGTGTCAGCATCAGTACTGTGTAAGAACTCTGGATATTTTTCAACTCCAAGAGAGAAAACGGTTTGGGGGAGGTTGAAAGAACTAATTCTTGAACCTGCCCCTGACGATGATCTACTTGAATCTTATTTTTTCCTCTGTGCTATGTTTAGAGTAGCAAATAATCCTGTGGGAATATTAAGGAAACTATTAACCTAGAAAACTTCACTGTTGTTCTTGCTCTTCAGTCCTCTGCCTTATGCTGACATTAAGTAACCTCTAAAAGCTTCACATGAACAACTTCTACAGCACTCATCTTCCACTTCCCCCCCCCCCCCCAAAAAAATTTCTTTCCTCAGTTTCCCTTCCTTCTCCCATTTATTTCTCCTTCCTTTCAGCTCTCAGCTTTCTACTCCTTGCCTTGACCTTTGAATTGCTCTGCAGGGCTGTCACTTACTGGGGCAAGAGAACTTGTGTTGGGTGAAAACATGCAGGTGCTGGTGCCAGCTTTACTCCAAGCGCTGGAAGAAGACTTGGGGGATGTTGGCATCAGTGGGGTGGAGCAGCAGTGACAGAGCAGATGTGGAAATAGCAATCAGTGAGGAAAACCTGCCTGTTCCTATGGGTCCTAGTCTGACTCATATTCTACAGTAATGATCCTTTTGCATTAGAACTAACGAGGAATTGAGCATTGAAAAGAAATAAATATCATGATATTTCCAAAGTGTAAAAAACCTGCATGTGTATTTTCATGGGTATGAAAAACGTGTATTTAATTTTAATTTGTATATGAATAAGAAATTATGTACTGCCTGGTGTCTGGAAGTTGGAGAGCTGGAATCCAGCCGAGCTGGTGGAGGGCACCGTCTTTGCTCAGCGAGGGCACTGCGAGGCTCCCCGGCTACTCTGAGACAGTGTTTCTGCCTCTTCAACCACTTTAGGTGAACACGACTGTTTCCTTTAAAGCTGAGGTACCAGCTTAGGGCTTGGGAAGGCCTAAAGCTGTTTGCCTCATCCCTGAATGCCACTGAGGTGTGTGATAAGGGGAAATCTGTCAGTTATGAGCTCGGGGTGGACACTAACGGCAACCGGTTTGTTTGCTTTATTAACCTGCTTTATTGCTGCTTCATTTTCATTGTGCCAAATGATTTGATAGTTGTAGTAGTATGCATTGAGTAGATGCAGTGGTTTTGTTTACAAAGCAATGTAATCTTTACGTTTTTGCTTTCACATACGTATTAAGGTCTAGTTTTAAATGCATCTGGTGTGAGTAAAGGGGAAGAAAAAACACATGTTAACCAGAAAAAACCCTCACGTTTCAAAAATAATTCCCCCCAAACTGCAGAAATCTGAATGAATAAATGAATGCTTTATAACAGAGCCCATAAATAAGTCCAGGGTAGTGCCTATGTGGCTAGCAACAAGAAAAAAATGGAGTTCCCTATGCTTGCATTCCTTGAAGCTGCGTGATTCTAATATTCCTCATTCTTTTGTAAAAGGAAAAAAAAAAAATATAACACATTTGGAGTGCAGCGTGCAGCAAGACATTTTGAGAATTTTGTTTCAGAGAAATTCTGAGCTGAGACGATTATTAATAGCAGGAGTCAGCAGCGTCTGCTGTGCCTGCATTGCTCCTCAGTCATTTAAAAGTGTGCTGGACACTTCTGCAATGTTCTTGTTGCTTTTAAAACAACTGCTGAGTATGAGAGGAGGGAGTGGCATAGAGGGAGCCAACTTAACATTTATGCATCAAGCTCTGGTACAGGATCTCTCCACAAGCGCGAATTGTCTTTAAAGCTACATATGACCTCTTCATGGTTGTTTTTTCCTGTATCTCTCAAGATGTGAGACCCTTGTTTCCAGTGTTAAACTGAACTTGGGTCCTACAGTTGGAAAAGTTCCTTCTTTAGCCGTTAGATTCCTTCATGAGGGAGTTACTTTTCCATGTGGGTAACCACACAGTGTTTCCATTTGTCAGCTTGTTGAACCTGAAAGGTGATATCTCCAGGGTTTCCCCTGGATGGACAATGGTTGAGGCCAAATAGTGCTGCTGCTGCTGATTTGCTAGTAAGCTTAACATTTGCAAGAATGGCTGAAAATGCTAATGCTGGTCATGATTTTCACTAGATTTGGCTAACACCTCTTTTTGGGTAAACAGGCCAAGCCCCAGAGGGACATCAGATTCTTTTTTGGTTTAGCTGACTTCAGTAACTATGTGGCTGGTGCCTTTCTGACCTCTTGGAGGTATCTGTGCTTGCACTGGGCCATGACTAGGAAAAACAGGAAGCTTTTTTGTTTAACTTCAGTCTTCTGTTCAGGTCTCTTGCCTTTTTTTTTTAGTGGATGCAAAGGTGCTGGTGAGAGGATTGCAGAATTTCCCCTGCCCTGCTTTTTTGGCTGACTTCAGAGGCCATGTGACAGCATTACCTGGCAGCTCTTGTCACAGTGTAGATAGTTTGGTGCATTAACATGTCTTGCACTGATAGAGAGGAGCTGAATGGCTGTCTGCAGGCTGCCCTGAGGGTCCCAGGTTGCCCTCTAGAAGTGCACTGTCCTGTACTGTGTTTCGCTTTAAGCTGGATTTAACTTCTTCTTTGATCTCTTTGGCTACCATGCCATAGCACCACCTCCCCCTGCCATATGTGTAGTTTCCCAGTCATCTTAGAAGGGACATATGGTGTAGTGGGAACGTATGGTACCTGTGGGTTGTAACACAGGTTCTGTGTCAGCGGTTGTTCGTTGCTGTGCACCAATCTCTGCTGTGCAAGCGCTGCAGGGTGTTCCGGGGTCAGAGGAAGTATTTAAGCTCATCTCAGGCATGCCATGTCATCCAGATGGGATGGAGAGGGGGAGCACTGGAAGAAGCGGCAAACTGAATATTCGTTGTGATTTAACATGTGCTGCTGCGGGCAAAGTGGCTTGGCAGTACCTCAAAACCCATCTCCCCTCCCTGAAACGTTCCCAGAAGCAGCTGGCCACAGGAGCCAGCTCATGGGTTGCAGATCACAGGAAACAGCTTGCCGCAACAAACTTGGCTTCCTCTGATCAGATGACCCTCCAGCAAGGGTACGTGTCATCTGCATCAGCTCTGGGAAGTGCATAGTGGTGGTGAGCGATGGGAAGGGTGTTGTTGGAGGTATGCACAAAGCCGTGTCTTGCAGCGGCCTTCACCAGTGTTCGACCCTCGACCGAAGATGTGACGCTTTGGGACATGGTCTAGTGGTCATGGAGGTGTTGGGTTGAAGGTTGGACTTGATGATCTTAGAGATCTTTTCCAATCTTAATGATTCTATATAGAGAGCATCCCTGCAACTAACTTGTCCTACCTCTGGATGCCAGGAGTAAGGCTAGACAGCAGTATTTTCCTGAGTGTTTTGGATTTTTTTTTCCAGCAGGGTATTTCAGTTGGTCCCAGTTCAGTTGGTAAATGGTGGCTATGTCCCACGCACTTCCTCTCACCAGTTCCATCCCAGGTTCCCAGAGCTATATTGCATCATGAGGAAGTACTGACGTTGCAGAGTATGGTGCAGGTGTCTTTCTACCTTGCTGGGTGTCACACAGTGTGTAGGTAGCATGCTCTTGAGTCTTGTTAGTCTGGTTTATGGGTGTGTTGTGCTTATCTTGGAAAAATCAGAGTCACTAGCTCCATCTGTCTTCAGAAATGCTATTGCCTCTTCCTCAGACCACTTCAGTTCCATGTGGATATCCCAGGAAAGCTGAAAGAGAAGCGTAAAGAAGATACTTCTTGATGGGCAGCCGCAGTAGTTGTGTTTCCCTGCTACTGTAAACCTGGTTAGCTAAGTTGTTGTGTAGCACTTGGTGGATAGTACCCTTCCCTCTGGCTCTCTCACAACTGGTGTGGACTGAGGAATTCCAACAAACCAGATCTCCATGTCTTAAAGACCTCCTGGTGCTCCTAGGCATGTCAGTGTTGGCAACCAGTATTACTCCTGATCCCGTCCGCCAGTTCCAGAAGCAGTGTGCTTTGGTGCAGAGCACCAGGGCAGAACTCAGGATTGAAGGGCAATTTTTGCCCCCTTGCATGTGCAGTCTGGGTCTATTTGGGTTCGCATTGCACCTAGTTTGCAACTTGCCTACTTTGTTAGCTTGCAGGAGGGGGTCTAGTGGTCCTGAGATTGCAGTCTTCATGCCACTGAGGTTTCTTCCAGAATCTACCTAGGCACAAATAGAAAGTTTTAGTACAATTCAAAAAGCAGAGGAAGAGGGAATACACGGGAAAATAAATGTCTATGGGAAAGATGGCGAAAGAACTGGAAAAAAAAACCACAGCGAAATCTCAGCGGTTTCAAAAAGGAACTTAGTAAGGACCAGAGTTCCAAATTCACATGCTCTGTCTGCAAAACCCCACTTCCTAGATCTTTTGCCTTGAGACTTTTTTAATGCAGGTAAAACCTGAATAATTTTAGAACAAATAGTCATCTTAACTATTCATTTATTTAGTGCTTACAACTTGCTGGCTCAAAAATGCATCTGCAGAAACAGCAACTGTTCTGAACAGGAATTTGAGAGGCCTAAGGAGCCTGTATCTCACTATCTGGCTAGAATGGCGTTTGGAGACCAGAGAGGACATCCCAAGCAGGCTGGATGTTGAATTCGGGTAGTAAAGTACAGAATATGGGTCAAACCTATGATCTGTGTCAGTGGCACTGAGAATGTTGCCACTTGGAAGAACCAGAGTGCTTGCATGTAATATTTATCTAGACTTGTTTATCTAAATCACAACATCAACTCTTGGCAGCTTGGATGTCAGTAAAGAAAGACGAGTTCTGCTGTAAGGTGCAGAAGAAAAGAGCTACTGAAATACAGCCCCTGAACTTCCTTGCATTGCAGTGCTTCTGCGGGGTGCTTTTCTTTACTCTGTTCAGAACGGTGTTTCTTTCAGAAACAGAGGGTGGGAGGCTGATGGTTATTAACAAGCGACAAGTTCACACAAGTTGTGTGTCTGCCAGGGGGGTGGCACAGTCACTGCCACCAGCCACTTCTGGATAATGGAATCATTTCCATGAGAAAGCATGTGAGCTCTTGCAGCTTGCAGAATTCTGCTTTCCCAACAGCCTCAGGTGGGTAAGCTTTGTTTTTTCTTTCTTTTTTTTTCATATTTGTCTTTTCTGACGGGCAAGTTATATGCCTAATGCTTTATCATCTCACTAAAAGTGGCATGAACAACTTTTGCACTGGTCTGATAAGCTTTTCTTGATGAAATAAATCATCCAGTGTTTTAAAGACACTTAGATCCCATGACACTTTGTTATTTTTTGTGATAAAACGAGGGGAGGGAAAATGAACTAAAGAGTTTAGGTGTGTGTCTAGTGCACCTTTAACTAGGAGTCTACATAAGCTGGGAATTAGTTGCCAGCTAATGGGTTTAAAATAGTTATGATGAGTAATCTGCTGAGAACACGTTATACATTTCTGAGTGGTTTACCTGGATTAAAAAAACTTGTCAAATGCACAGTTCCACCCTTTGTTTTCAAAGTTGTTTCCTGTCTGTCATCTTCTGTATCTCTCCGTGCACCAGCATGATCCAGCTGCTCTTCTCTGCTGCTTACTATTTGTGCCCTGATTCCTGGCCCTCCCAAGGGGCAACGACCAAGAACTTTGGAGGATGATGAGACTCAAAAGCTGAGATGCCAGGTTCAATTCAAACCCTAGAAAGGCTCCAAGGAGCAGAATTGTTCCTCCACAGTGGCTTAAAAGATTCTGAGTCCTCAAATATGAAGGTGGTTGCATGTGACAGCTCAGGGGATCTGACATGACCATTGCAAGACAAAACCCCTTATGTGTAGGGGAGCTCGCCTGCCCAGTGCACGTGTGAGTTGGCAGCTGGTAAGCAGTTGCTTCTCTTCATACATGGTGTGCTTGTCTTGTCCATTTTCAAAGCAAAAAAAGGTATTCTAAGGGCAGACTACAATCGTAGCCGCCTTCCTCATGGTCGTCTCTGTGTGTATCCCTCTGGTAATGCTAAATATGGTACCTTGTGCCTGAAGCTTAAGTACAGATTTATAGGAAGGGAGGGACTTTTGTTTTGACTGTTTTGAAACTGAGTGGCTTAGAATCTTCTCATACTAACGTATATTTACAAGAAGTCGAGGGTATATGTTACTCCCTACTGCTCGCTGTGGCAAAAATTGGAGAGAAATGCTGCCTCATATAGAATCACAGAATAATTAAGGCTGGAAAAGACCTCTTAGATCGAGTCCAGCCTATGACCTACCACCACCGCTCAGCTAAACCCTGCCACTAAGTGTGGCATCCAGTCTTTTCGTAAACACCTCTAGAGACGGTGACTCCACCACCTCCCTGGGCAGCCCATTCCAGTGTTTTATCGCCCTTTCTGTGAGGAAGTGCTTCCAAACATCCAACCTAAACCTCCCTTGGCACAGCTTCAGGCTGTGCCCTCTTGTCCTGTCACAAATTTATAGCCATTCAGTAAGGGCATTTTCAGTCAGGACCTCTTGACGCTGAAAATTTTTCATCTGAAATTAACTTCATCCATTAAAACAAACAAACAAAAAAACCCCCAACCCACCAAAACCAACATTATTTATTTTTTTTTGTACGTTCACCAGCTTCTGCATCTGGTGGGAAGTGTTAACATCCAGCTTTATTATCTCAGCAGAAGTTAGGTAAACAACTCCTGCTCTAGTGTGACATGTTTGAATCAGTCAAAGAAAAGCTGCTGCAGAGCACATCACTTCTGCAGGCAAAGAGAGGAGCTGCATTCTGGGTGTGTTGTCTCATGTACCTGTATTATCTTTGTGAGGCAGGTGAGATACCAGCTCCTTAAATAACAACTTTAGTTTTGAGCGAGTGTTTCACAATGAAGTTATTTGACTCATCAGCTGCTGGGAATAGCAGCCCAGGTCCATTTTGCTGGTGGGGAAAGGGCTCCCTGGGAGAGGCTTTTGTGAAGGCTTAGCACAATTTGCTGTCTGCAACTGCATTACCCTGTATTTTCTTTTGTGGTTGGGATGCAGCATGGTGGTAAGCTGGTTAAGCTTGAGGCATGAGGTCCTCTCGTAGGCTGCTCTGTGCAGCTCCGTGGTCCTTTTGCAGAAAAAGGAGAAAGAGACCTTATTTTGGAGGGTTGCCACCGTGTCTGTTGAATCATGACCGTGAAAACTGCTGAAGGGGGTCTATGCTAAATAACAAGTGTTGTATGCCAGTGGTTATTTTTGGTGGTTTCAATTACAGTTCTCCTTTCTCTGAGGGCCACACTGGATGCTCAACTGCAGCACCAAAGCCACTGTTACCTAAGCCAAATCCAACGAAGAACAGACACGTTTGCAGCAATGTGCCTGCTCTTCTCAGCTCTTCCAGCCCATGACCTGCAGCCTCTTCCTTGTGTAAACATGGATGGAAGCAGTCAGGGACATTTTTATTTAGGAGCAATGTTAGGAGGCTTAACTGGGAAGAGGCAGCACAGAGGATGGAGCAGTACTCAGGCTTTTCAGGCTTTGTCTCAGTGGGAAAGTATGAATGCGTTTAATTCTGTATTTGCACTGTTGGCTGGCTGGGGCCCAGCCCTGACCGCAGCGCCTGCTGATGCTGCAGGGACTGCTTTGGCTTTTAGCACATGGATGAAGGAAAAGCACTTTTGGGAGCTTATTAGTAGTTTGAGAAGAGCAGCCCTGGCCTTTGCCTCCTTTCACTTTTTTCCCCCCTCTTTTTCCTCCCCCTGTTCTTTCGACAAGAGTCACTGTTTAGACATCTTGTGAATGAATGGCTGAAAATCTTTGACTTCTGTTCTGAGGGGAAGCCAGGAGTGACTAACATTCCTTAATCTGATTTTATTGCACATTCTTGTCTTGGATATGTTTTCTCTTTTTTCCCCAACCAGAAGAAAACAATCTCTGATGCAAGTGGCTTCTAAGCTCCGTCTTCCTGTAGCTCCGCATGTAGCTCTCTGTTTCCATTTGGGAACTAACTTTGTATATTGTTTTGTTTTCATGCAAAACATCTTTCTGGAAACTGTGACTTGAATAAAAGCAGGAGGGAGTTCAGATGCTGAGAGTCCCTGGTGTCAGCTGAGGCAGGCATCAGATAATCCCTGCTCTGTTCTGTACATTCATTAGCATTCTAGAAATACCTGACCTGTCTGTTTCCTGATTAGGAGATCTCTAGTCAAATGCTCATTTTCTCACAGGAAACAAAGTATTCAGAATTTCTCTGGAAAAATTTAGGAATGCCTTTCCGTGTACAGAACTACATTTTATTATTATTAATACTATTTTTCCATTTGCACGTGTTGCTGGCCCCTGTTTGTGAGGGACCTCTCTGCATCCTGGTAAAGCTTTTGGCACAGAAACAAAGCGCGCTATCTCCCTCCCTGCACCCCCAGTAATTCCAATTTCAGCTTCTTCCTTTAATCGGCAGATGTGGGAGATGGGCTTGCAGGAGTTGAGAGTTGAAAATGGGTTGAAGGGGAGGGTAGTCTGAAGAAACACGATCAAAGCTGACTATTATCGCTCAAATATGAGTGATGCTTGTTTATGGCTTGTTATGTCTTACGTCTGTGCACGTTTTTGTTTTATAGGCAGATGGATTTTAAGTAAAATAGTGACTTCTCAGTGTGCTCTCCTAAAGCGAAACGCTGTTTCCTTCCTTTTCCCCCCGCAAAGTAAAGTTTAAAGTCCTACCAGGAGTGCTGATTCTACCAAAGACAAAATGTATCCTGTTTGTTTAATAAATAATCAGCTGGCTTTGATTTTTGGCTTAATTTAGTCCGAGTGCTTGGGGGCGGATAGATGGGAATGCGGTGTTGGGGGTGGAGACTTTCAAGGAAAAACTCCAGGAGGAGAAAATTTAAGTATCGGAGGACATGTCCTCTATCCAAGCTAAGGAGACAGCGCTGTGGTCCATGCATTGCTCTTGCTCAAGGCTTTAAAGAATGAAACTGATTTCCGAGAAAGTATGTTATAGTTAACATAGTCTTAATTAGGTAAACTTCGTCTGCTCTATTTAGCTCTCGGGGTGCTGGGTGTTTCTCTTTGCAAAGCCCTTGCCTCTCGGAGCCTGTGGTTGATTTCTGAGGTGCTTCTGCCAGTCAGATGGGGTTCGTAGTTACCAAGGAAAAAAAACTTCAACCTGAAAACACAAGTGGAACAAGTATCTAAGGGCCTGGTTGCACAGACAGTGGGACAGGCAGTTGCATTTTGGCTGCTTCTGTGCTCTCTTGGCTTGACATGAGCTGGGTTTGCTCCAGAGGCCACATAGTTGGGTTAGCGTGGTGCCAAGCTCAGATTCCTGTGCCTGGTGTCTGGAGCGGGCTGGGAGAGCAGCTGTCCACCGTGGACGGGAGAGCAGTGCCCTTGGCCTTGGCACTCCAGGGGTAAACTAACAGAACTACATGTATTCTTTTTAATTTTTTTTTTTCCCCTGTGCTATGTCCTCTTTTTGGGTGAGGAAGTGGAGGAGGGGAATTACAATGTGTGGCTAGCAGCAGGTATTCACTATAGTGTAAACAGGTTATTTGCTTTACTATACCTCAATTTTTCTAGCGTGTGTGGTGCGAGCAGTTCTTTAGCAGCGTTACAGGTGTCTGTGCCAAAAAGGGTCCCTGGGTGACAGCGAACAAATGCATGCCCTCCAGGGTCAGAATGTACTTTAAAACTTTGTGTAGGCTCAGTCACCAAGCAGTACAGGAAGGAAGAAAATTCGTGGTTTCCAGAGGCTGACCTCAGTCCTTTAGCCATGGGGGCTAAAAGGAAAGGTGGCCTCGTTGAAAACTGCGCGGCTCTGTGAGGAGTGGGACTGAAGGAGGCTGCTCTCTGAGGGCAGAGAAGCAAACCTTTCCTGAAAGCCCAGGGGTCTGCCTTTGTTATTCACACTGCCTTCCTTAGCTTTATTTCAGTCTCCCTTTGCATGCCCCTAGTTACCCTGGTCAGCACTTGCTGAACCAGCTGGGGAGAGAATGATGCAGAGAATTGCTATCGGCCTGGTGAGCATCAGTGACTGGGGTGAGGGAGGGAGGAATGAAATGCCAGCGTGTTGAGGTAAAACTCCTTCTGAAGAGGAGGAAAACTTTTATTTGCTGAGGTTTTTCCACTTACACCCAGTTTCCTGCAGTACAGCAGTTCTCTGCTTGCCAGTGTCTTTCCCATCGTTACTGCACTGAGGCTCGGAAGACTCTGAATTATAGTATGCATGCTAATAAGAATTTATTGTTATTTGCTCTTGAAATGAACAAAACCTCTCCCACTCAATATCCTCGATCTGGAGAAAAGCACACTATTCCCCTTGTGCCTTCCTCTCTGCTTTCCCGAATGCTCTGCAGTACTCCAAAGACTTGCTGTAGCTCTGCTGGGTAGTTTGTGCAGCCTGTTCCTGCTGCTGCCAGAAGCGTAACCGGTGCCTGTCTTCATGCTGGCAAAGGTGGATCTTCAGAAAACTGGGGAGGACATGCCTGTGGGAGGGGAAAAAGTGTATGATACTGCAACCGAAAGTCTTGGGACTGTTTTGACTATTGCTTGAAACTCATAAGACACATAAGGGGAGGAAGGAATTTACATTCTCTGCCAAAGCTTCCCACAAGTTGCAATCTCTTTTAAAAGGAGACATTATTGTGTAGGGCCAAATTGTGCTTTCAGACTCCGTAGCCTAGCAAAGCATCCAGCTTTTCTTGTCCTGTGGCCCTGCAGTGTCCCAGAAGCTAGGTTGCAAGCTGGGGGTAATGCTAATTTGGGGGGGAAGGTTTCTCAGTTGAGGAGTTCATAAGCAGTGTTGCAGGTGGGGGAGGCTACTTCAAAAGCAGCTGTAAAAGCTGCTCTTCAAGTCAATAGTTTCATCCAGTGTTGTCAATGGCAAACTCGAGAATGCCACAGAAAAACACGCTGCACGGAATAATGTGGTGGGAGGTATTCATCAATAAAACTAGCACACTGGCATCTGAGAAGCAATTTAGCACAGCGGAAGCCTCTATTTAATGTGCTGTGTCATTATTTTNTTATTTTAATGTTCTTTTTAATTTTTTTAATTTTTTTTTTTTTTTTTTTTCTGTTTACTCTTCAAAGGCGAGTAGCGAGAAGGTGAAGAGGCTTAGGAAACTTTTCCTTCTGCTTTTCCTCAAATTCAGCAGATGAATTGAGGGAGGAGAAAATAAGTCTGACACTGATGTGGGGTAAAGGCATTGGAATATAGATATGCCTGACTTTTATGTTTGCATTTGGATCAGGAGGCCATTTCTGACATAAACCTCTCCTCCCTTCTCTGTGTGCTGGCTGGCATTGCAGAGCAGTGTCTGGGTGTGCAAAG
>WEIS01035271.1:0-14007 GCA_013389965.1 Todus mexicanus
TATAAAGCTGAGGTATCATGAGGCTCCATCTGTTTTCTTTAATGGTCAGTGTCTGAGGAGGACTCTGTCTGTTCTGCCTTCAATCCTGATCCCTGTGTTCCTGAATCCAGTTCCAAAATCAAATGCTTGAATCTGGTTCCCATCTTCTGCTAAGCCCAGCCTGGGACTTCCTCAGTGCCTACTCCAGCACCAGTGGTGACGGTGACATAATTGCCATCAGAGGGGTTGGGGTTTATATTGATTTTGTATATATTTGTATGTATTTCATTTTATTATTACTATTTTCATTAAAGCTATTTTAGTTTTCCAACCCATAAGTCTCTCTCCCTTACTGCCTTTCTTTTACCCTTTAGGAAAGAGGAGGGGTTAATATATGATATTTTTTCAGTGGCCTGCTCAGTCCTAATCCTTGACATTACTGAAAGATGAGTATCCACCAAAATTTGTCTGGCAAATAATCTCATGACTAACACATTACAAAAAATTATTTGTATTAAAATTCTAGGAGAAAATCAGTCAAGATATATTCAAGCAGTTAAGTGGAATTCGCAAAACTGCCTTATCTTTAGCTTGCAATAACTTTCAGTCTGTTTTTATGCATGTGTGGATGCTGAGTGAACTTTAAGCACCTGAACAGAGTTGTCTAAGAATTCTAAATGTTTCTGCAGTGATTGGTGCTAATGGCAAATAGACTTTCTGATTCACTTTCTTGTACTAAGAGTTTTACAGCTTTCCTATTTCAAATTGTGGGTTACAAAGTTGGCACTTTATATTTTACACCTAATGGACAGATAAATTGATTTTAAAACAACATAGCAAATTTCCTACTTGCAATTTGTGATACAAACACAAAGGTTGCTGTGAGATTAGTTTTGAAATTGCTGTTTCTAGCTTCTATTGAAGTTGCTGCCTTGTTGAAGATGATTACTCTGCAACAACTTTGGTACAGTAGTTTAAATTTCTTTTGTCACAAAAGCACATATTTTACCCAACCAGTTAGTATTCCACAATCCACAGAAATTGGCTTTTGGTCATTCTTTTTTCTTGGTCTAAATTTCCCTTTTACTTCCATATTAATGGAAAGCCATTAAAGGGACAAAAGTATCTGCAATCCTCAAAGTAGATAATTAGGGATCTAAACAGATCCTCTTTTCCTGCTTTCTAGGGTTGTAATGAAGAAATGTATTGTGAAAGTAGGTTGCTATAAAGAGCATGGGGCAGTTACACACCTCAGAAATGGATGTCAAAATGCATAGTGGATGAAAAGATAGGCTTTGTGGGCCAAGTAGTAACTGACACGCAGGTATCCCAGGGCTCTTAACAGGAGTTTGTCTTCAACTCCACCTTTTCTCAGCTATTGGTGCTGAATTTGATGTTACAGACAAGTGTCTCTTTCTGCTCAGAGTCCACTCCTCAAGGCAAATGTCCAGAATTGTTTCATGAATTATCAGAATGAGGCTTATATTATAAGCATGTACCTCAAATAGTAAGACTATGTGGTCAGAGCTGTGATCGAGGGAGTAGAAGATGTAAATTGAGGCTGCTCAGCTTGAGGGACCCAATATGAAATGGCCTGCATATATTCTAGAAGAAAATACTCTCTACTCTCATCTCATGTTGGTGTTCACATCATTAAATCAGAGAAAACAAGCAAGCAAGAAAATGTTTAATTCTACCTATTAATGATTAGAATACTCTGATGAGAATCCATTAATCTAATGTAAATAGTTGTTGATTAAACTAAGGAATTAAATTTATGCAAGGACTGAAATATAGGATTCTTCTTTCCCATTAAAATAGCATCCTGAGCAAGTACAGATTGTTAAGAAGTTTGTTTCCAGCATTCACTGATTAAACACTGGCTGTGTTGCCGGGCCCAGAGAGTAGTCGTGAATGAAATTAAATGCAGTTGGTCACAAGTGGTCTGCCTGCTCAGTGCTGGGGACAGTTCTTTTTAATATCCCTATCAATGATCTTGATGACGAGACTGAGAGCACCCTCAGTAAGTTTGCAGATACATAAGTTAGATGGGAATGTTGATCTTGATGGTAGGAAGGCTCTTCAGAGGGATCTAGACAGGCTGGATTGATGGGCCAAGGCCAGTTGTTAGTTTCAACAAGGCTGTATGCTGGGTCCTGGACTTCAGTTACAACAACCCCATGCAACGCTACAGGTTTGAGGGGGAGTGGCTGGAAAGCTGCTCAGCAGAAAGGGACTTGAGGGTGCTGATTGACAGCCCACTGAACATTAGCCAGCGGTGTACCCAGGTGGCCAAGAAAGCCAACAGCATCCTGGCCTGCATCAGGAATAGGGTGGCCAGCAGGACTAGAAAAATGATTGTCCCAACGTACTCAGCACTGTGAGGCCACACCTTGAGTACTGTATCCAGTTCTGGGCACTGCAGTATAAGAAAANCTCTACAAGCTATTCTAGAGAAGGTGAGTCAGACTGCTGTATTTTAAAAAGAATTAGCCTTCACAGACACTGGGTAGAGACAGCTGACAGGAAATTGCTTTGCTAGGAATAGACTTTTAATTTTGGCTGCTGGAATGTCTGACTTAAATTGGATTTTTACTTCCATAGGTTTTTGAGATAAATTAGAAAATGGCAACTTAATTTACTTGAAAATAAGGATAATGTTTGAAAGATAAGTATACACAACAGTTAGACATGAAGACAGTCTTTAAAACTCCTTACTCTTTTTAGTAGAAAAAAAAAGTAATATAACCTTTTTATTTTAAAAGGGCAAACAAGCAAACAAACCCAAACCAAACAAAAACCCATCAAAACTAAAACAAGCATAAAACAACCAAAATCACAATAAAACCCTCTCAACAAATCACAAAAAGTACCCGAAAACAAAACAACAACAACAAAACAAACCAAACAGGGACAACACAAACAAAATCAACATAAAGAAACACTTGACATTTTTGTCAAATACATACAAAGCTGGAATTAGGGAAAACAAAAATCTGAGAGACCAAATTCTATTTCAAATTAGCTTTCTCCTACATGTGAAAATGCAACTGAAAAAAGGTGCTAACTAGAACATGTAAGAGAAGACATACTTTTAGCTATTGCTTGTCAGTTCTAGTGCTGCTGGAATTTAAGGGTGAGTTTCCACAAGACAGTAGAACAAAACATAATTGTGAAGATGCAAAATATGGTTTCAAGATTCCTGCGGGATATTCTCATTGAACAAGATGACGGTGGATTCACTGTTATTGCTCTTAAGATAGAACAAGAATGTTTTAGTAAGACTAGTGATATATCCTTAACTTCCTTTCTACACAGTTTGACTGATCTGTGCAGACAGTTCTACACTGATAAGGTGATACCATGTGTACTTAGTTAGCTAAGGTTACATAACAGAACTAGCTGAGGCAGACTCAGGTATAACCGTGTAACAAATTAACCATTAAGCAGTGTGGATATTCAATGGTCCATTGCTTCTTCTCATTCCCAGACTCTTATTTTATTATACAGGCTTTGTTTTGTGAGACCATTTACAAGAATAACTCCTTACTATTGCACATTTTATTACAATCATAGATCACTGTTATCATTCAGCCTGAATGCTGTTGTACTCCAAAGTATTTCAGTGCTCAGAAATTCAGGAAAACAAGAGCCCAATGCCCAGAACTGGTTTTTATCCTTCATTAAATGTCCGTGAAACCAAATGAAGCCAAAAGAGTTTTATTTTTTTTCTTGAGGAAGATATTAGTAAGAACTGATGAGACAAGATTTAATTGGGAAATCATCTTTACTATTCAAGTAAGAAAAATCTGTAGAATCAAGTACTATATCAACTTTAGATTTGGCCTAGTCACTGTGACAATCAAATAAAGATTTTATCTTGTTTCCCATAACTGGTGAAGCACTGGAACAATAGTATGATGGAACAAAGGTATGATGTCCTTGATGGTAAATAACTAAAACAACTGTATCATTTCCTTCATTTCACTTCCAAAGAAACATTACCTGGCAGTGTTGCTTTGGTTGCTACTGAAGACTTCTCTTTGCAGAACACAACATATGAGCACAAACTGTTTAAGGATTACTCAATCATCAAACCTTTTCTGCTTAAGCTTGTAAAACAGGATTTTTACCAATGGAGGTAATAGAAGGATAGAAGGATTAGAAGGAAACAGAAGGGTTTCAGCCATACTTTGAGAATTTTGATTCTATCCTATGCTACATCTCAAGTACTGAATTAGCTCCTAGACAGAACACTTACTTTTAAAACGTCACTAAGCCAATGCCCTAAAGGTTAAGAAAAAAAAAAAAAGAGACATATGAAATTTATCAGCAGTTTTGTTAACTAGGTCTTTTTCTCTTTTGGAATTCATTACAGTTTTGTTCTATATCCAATCTACATATTTAGTTGACCATAACTTCTTCCTTTATGAGTCATTGTGCTTATTTCACAAAATGAACTTCAAATTAAATGTACAACTCTTTTTCTATTGAACAATTTGTAGTTCAGTTGTTCATGCTTAATCAGTTGTCATATGTCAGCACAAAATTATCATTGAAAAAATGCAAAGTAATGGATCTCTTAACATGAAGAGACAACTAGAAATAAAATAACCTTAACCATTTAAATCATTAGCTCCAAAACTTTATCGCTGTTTCATTATGTCTTTTTAAGCTCTGTGGATAGAATCCAATCTGTCCAATTTCATTACCTAAGATGTGCTTAGTTTTAAATCTTTCCAGTGAAAAAGCTGCACAAAGAAAATTCTTCCTATAAGTGGACAGGGTACCACATTATGTTTCAGACAATGCTTACTATATTGTTACTCAACACATTTGCTGATGATTACTTCCAAAATGGCAATTGTGAAAACTGATGGGAAAATAAGGAAATTCTGTTCACTTACTATTTTCCCATCATTGCACATCTGTTGGAGTCAGGGATGCAACCAGAACCTGGGGCCCAGCCAAGGCCAAGCCGGAGGCTGAGACTGGGGCTGGAGGCCTCAGGCCAAAGTTGAAGCTGCCAAGGCCATACCAAGCAAGGAAGAGTCCTGGAGCTGAGAGAGCAGCTCAATCGGAGAGAGACGGAAGACAAAAGAAGGGCCAAAATGGAAGAAGGACAAAATGGGTCAAGACCTTCCTGATCCCTCAGGTTTATACCGAATATGACCTGTATGGGATGGAATACCTCGCTGGCCAATTTAGGGTCACCTGTCCTGCTCGCTCCTCCCTGAAGGTGCAGCCCTTACTTTCTGCACCCCCCTGTGCACACAAGATCTAGCAGTGGCCTTGGTTTGCATACCAATCCTTGTTACTAACTATAAACATGGAGCGTTATCACTGCTAGAAGCAGTAACTGTCTGCAAAACATGGTGCTAATTTTCAGACAGTGTAGTTAGTAAGAAGAGACTTAGCTGAAAAGTAAAAATCACTGAACAAAATCGTTCTGTTCTAATTCAAACCAGGACACCAGATAATGAAATAAAAGTGTGCCACAGAAGTATATAAACCTTTAAACTATGAGACAGGATGTTATGGTGAATCCTGATATGTGGCACCTCTAAAAAACAGCAATATGAGTAATAACAGGTTGGTACAGATAATGAGGTAGGAGTAATGTATACATACAGGACTAGCTCTCATCCAGAGCATTGTAAACAAGATGACAACATAAGAAATGGCAGGAAACTGTAGATAACAAAAGAAAGTAGTAGCTTAGCAGAATTGCTGAACAAAGTAGAAATTACCAGGGTAATCATCAAGTAAGGTTATAAAGTCTGCTAAATCATGGCCAGTAGGAAAAGTGTAAACAGAAATGAGCTGTTTATTTGAAAGAGAATGGGAGTGGTAAATGAGAAGAGCTTGAGAAGGTAAAAGGGAAACAAATGGTGAAGTAAATCAATGATTTGGGCTATTGAAGATATCTGTGGAGCAGCTTTGTGCCTTAAAATATCAGGCTGGAGCTAGAAAATAAACCTATCTGTGGTTTTTGTGGGGTTTTTTAATACACCAAAATTTATACTTGGTTGTCCTGTGCAGTCAGGGAAGTGCTAGGCTGAGTGCTTTCCTTAACACTGCAAGGGGTCCTCTACAGTAAGTCATCTGAACATCCCGAGTGCTAAGAACAGCAGTTTTAAGTTATTTGAATTTCAAGAATGATGGATAAAAGTTCTCATAGACTACTCAGGTGGTCAATCATTCACTCTGCTAATTGATTACCATTTTAATTAAAACCAAAATAAAGTGATGGAGTTTACAGATTCACAGAATGTTAGGCATTGGAAGGGACCTCGAAAGATCATCTAGTCCAATCCGCCTGCCAGAGCAGGATTACCAAGCTCAACTCGCACAGGAACTCATCCAGGAGGGTTTTAAATGTCTCCAAAGAAGGAGACTCCACAACCCCCCTGGGCAGCCTGTGCCACTGCTCTGTCACCCTCACTGTAAAGAAGTTCCTCCTAATATTCAAGTGGAACCTCCCATGTTCTAGTTTACACCCGTTACCTTTTGCCTTAGCATTGGGTGTCATCGAGAAGTCTGTCTCTGTCTTCCTGACACTCGCCCTTTACATATTTATAAACATTAATGAGGTCACCCCTCAGTCTCCTCTTCTCCAAGCTAAAGAGACGCAGCTCCCTCAGCCTTTTCTCGTAAGGGAGATGTTCCACTCCCTTAATCATCTTTGTGGCTCTGCGCTGGACTCTCTCAAGCAGTTCTGTGTCCTTGAACTGAAGGGCGCAGAACCGGACACAGTATTCCAGATGTGATCTCACCAGGGAAGAGTAGAGGGGAAGGACAACCCCTCTCGACCTACTGGCCACACCCTTTCTAATACACCCCAGGATACCATTGACCTTCCTGGCCACAATGGCACATTGTTGGCTCATGGTCATCCAGCTGTCAACCAGTACCCCCAGGTCCCTTTCTCCTACACTGCTCTCCAACAGTTCTGTCTCCAGCCTATACTGGTACTTAAGGTTGTTTCTACCCAAATGCAAGATTCTACACTTTCCCTTGTTATATTTCATTAAATTTCTCCCTTCCCAGCTCTCCAGCCTATCCAGGTCTTGTTGAATGGCAGCACAGCTTTCTGGTGTGTCAGTCACTCCTCCCAGCTTTGTATCATCAGCAAGCTTGCTGACAGTGCATTCTGTTCCTTCATCCAAGTCGTTAATGAATATATTATTTTGTTGAACAACTACAAAACAACTTATAAAAGCCCTGCAAATCAGCAGCAGTTAGATTATTCTACCTACTAAAAAGTTTGGGTTTTTTTCCAGAGATCCCTGCACTTCACACTAGAAAAACATGAACTCGGGTGTAATTATGTATTTGTAAAGTATACCAAATATTATATTAGATACGCAACTGAGTACAACAAACATCTAAGTTATTGAGGCTAACCAGAGAGTTGGCAGATAATTCCTTTGATTCCATATACATCTCTGACTCAAGATGGTTTTTTTCTGAGTAACCAAGTACTATACAGGGAAACAGATTTCTTACGGATATCTCAACATCTAGAACAGAGTTTTACTAAACCAGAGAACAAAATTACTCTGGATGAAAACTTATCCAATAATTATGGGGGTTTTTTTGTAAACACATACAGAAAATTAAATAGCTTTTTTAGGTATCCAATTATATCGCACACATAGTGTATGGTATTAAGGGTGTCTCTCCAACTGTTTGGCATCAAGAGTCTGTGAATACAACCTCTTGCACATACAAGGGAAATCCCCAGAAGGGTTCTGCCTTCGGCACCTACTGAAATACTGCATCTTTGCAACCTTGAATCAGGAGCTGCATCTCAGCTCTAAATCTTAGCCTTGGTCCCTGCTTGAGCTACATTTGAAGTACTTTTGTGACTGGCCGTGCACCTCACTGATCCCCACTGTGATCTGCCAATTTTTCCAGCTTTACATCGGATCTGCCTCACCACTTCTGACTTCTCTGATGATCTGGACTCCTGACTGAATCTTGTTATTCCTCTGTCAGGGAAATGAGCAAACATCCAGAATCTTCTGAAGTCATGGAGCTAAATCCTGCCAGGAATCCAATAGGAAATGAGTATGGAAGATCCTTTGCAAATTAATGTGGTCATAATTAATACAGAAAAAAATTAAAAGTAGTTGCAAAATAGAAAATGGGAGCCTCAAGAGACTGTTAAGAACATTTCCTGACTTCAAAGCAGTAGCAACTGCGCTAGTCATAAATTGTTCTAATTTAACTGAGTTTGAAATTCGTTTTATTTCAGACCTAAAGAAGCATTGTCAGCTTGAAGGCTTGCCTGTTTTTGCAGCTGAATGACAGAAATTGCTACTCCTTGCAAATAATCTCACTTGAGTAATTAGAGCAGATATTTATGCATTCTGTTTGCAAATTTCTCCTGTATGGATAATCTGTAACTTCTCTAAGCAGTATCCACATCCTTCATTATTCTTGTCACTGTAAGTTTTGCTTAAATGTCTAATTACAGTTTGTAACTGACATGGAAAACAATATAATCTACATAATGTTCAGCTGTGTATCTTCCATGCTGCCTGACAACAGCTCTGTCCTAGCAAGACTAATGGAAAAGAATCAGTGGAGTATATTAGTGTGACAGTCCTTCTTCCTTCTACTGTTAGGCACATCGCAGTAAATAATAAGTAATATCACAGGTTATAAAACTAAGTTATGAACCACTTCCTCATAGAGTACCTGTGGCCTAGATGCCATAAACATCAATAAAAGTGTATTTTCTTGGAAGTTTTTTGCATATTTTACCCAGTGACTCAAACTTCTGAATCATAAAGCTCATAAAGAGAAATCTACTCATGTATGGATCAAAGTAATGGCAGATTGATCCGATGACATTTTCGAAGCTACATCTGCCACCACTATTTTACTGAAGATGCATATGGTACAAAGGAAGATAGTTTGACAGTAAGAAGAGTGTTTATTCATAGCAGACTTACCTACTACCACAAGCTATGGGAAATTATTATCTTCGGTACATAACAATTTACTTTTCTGAAACATTGAAGCCATTGCTCACAGAATATGAATTATCCTTACCACAGCTTCCTTAGAGTGGTCCTGGATCAAGAGCATCAACAGAAACTAGCATATGAATTCAGCATGAATTGAGCATGCGATCTCATGTTTTGACCAAAGTGAAACATGTAGTTCTAAAAATGCAATTGCTAATAAAATCTGCCAAAATATTCTTGCTTTCCTGATTTTTGTATACATTGTGGAGACATAAAATTGAGTCAAATCTCAGAATTTTTAAAAATAAAAAATGAAAACATAAAAAAAGAGGTTCGCTGTTCTCTGTCAGCATGATCTGTAAATTCATAATTTTAAAGATTTTTCAACATTTCTCAACAAAAAAGAACCTCAGTTCTACAAGGCAATACAACAGTTAGCAATCATAGTCAAAAGAATGTGGTTTTTTCCCTTTTAGTTGATGAAACTTTTTGAAGTCAATACACATTTTTGCAGGCAAATTAAGATATAAAGGCAGGATACTTCATTTCTTGGGTTCAACTCTGCTCCTGAATTCTTTACCTCCTCCCCTCTAGCAGCACAGGGGGGCAGGGAATGAGGGTAGCAGTCAGTCTGTCAGGTGTTGTTTCTGCCAGTCCTTCCTTCTCAGGGGGAAGACTCCTTACAGTTCTCCTCTGCTGCAATGTAGCGTCCCTCCCACAGCAGGCAGTCCTCCATGAGCGTCTCCAGCTTCCCACTGAACTACAGCTCTTCATGAACTGCTTCAGCGTGAGTCTCTTCTGGAGAGCGTCATCCTCCCGGCAACAAACTGCTCCAGCACAGACTTCCCTTGGACTCATAGACTTTACTGGGTGCAGCCACTTGCTCTAGCATGGGGTCTTCCATGGCCTGCGGGAGGGCATCTGCTCTATTGTTAACCTCCACAGGCTGCAGGGGGACATTCTGACATTTCACCATGGACTGCAGGGGAAACTCTGCTCCAGATGACCTTCCTCCCTCCTTCCTCACTGACCTTGGTGTCTACTTAGTTGTTCCTCTCACATCACACTCCTCTCCAAAACAAGAAGTTGCCCAGCAGGTATATGCCCCTCTTAAATACGTTATTCACAGAGACATTTTCAATGTCACTGATTGGCTCACTCTTGGTCAGAGGGAGGTCTGACTTGGAGCCAGAGGAGCTTCTAGAAGCTTCTCACAGGAGCCATGCTGTAGTCCCCTTTCTTGCTACCAAAACCCTGACAAATACAAACTCCACTCACTCCATTTAAAAATATAACAGACAAATATGCTCATTGACTAATTCTGAATTTTTGGCTACTCTAGACAAAATACATTCTTTTAATTAGAAATGTTGAATTAATAATATTTTTAAGACAGAATTACATTGAGATCATAAGAATGCACCCTAAAACATGTTTATACAAAGATAAATACCAATATCTCATTTTGTATCTGTGGAAACTGAGATCAAAAAGTGATGTCAGTTGCATGAAGTTGCTCACAGCATTTTCTGTTTTTCTCTTTAGCTTGTTCTCTCATGAACTATCCCAGCTGTCCCTCTGTGTGAAGAATTAACCAGAGAGCTACACAGAGACTAACAGCAGGCCAAGTGAAAGTGGAGCAGCCACTAATGCCAGTGCCATAAGCTCTTTCACTGGCCACACAACTTCCAGCACATGCAGCTCCCCATTCTGTTTCAGTATGGCTGGCTTTATCTTCTGTTATGATCTTCAACATAAAACCCACTGAACACCAGAAAAAAACCCACCCCACAATATTGGACTATGTATGATAACTAACAGTAAAAAGTCAAGAACACACTCCTCTATGTCTTCAAAAGAAATAAAATAAAACCAATTCTTTTCTAGCCCTATTCCCTTACCCATATCTCTTTCTGTGTGCTTCTATCTCAACTACTCTGATAATTTTAATCAATTTTCTATTTAAAACTACCAGGTCACTATGTTAATTTTAAAATCTATTTTCAATATTTTTCTCTCTTTATCTTGTTTTGAAGTTTTCCCATGATTTTTCCTTTTCAATCTTTTATACCTTGCTGAAGTCCTCCATCATCATCTTCTTTGTATTTGCAAGTAGTTCTTAAGCTGCCTTCTTGTCCTGTCTTCACAAAAATATCTGAGTACCTTTCTGTTCCTATATTTTGCCCAAAGGTTTGCATATTTCTGATTTTCCTTACCATTATTATTCATTCTGCATATTTTCCCTGTTGGAACACAGTGTGTTCTCTATTTGCATTATGAAGAAATGGCAAAATAGAAATATCTGAACATTGTTCAGTATAAAGCTAGGATGATGGCTTGAACTCCTTTTGTGATATCGCTTCCTACAATTCCTACATTGCAGTTGCATCACAACCATGTCTGTAGCTGGCTATGCTTCCTGTTTGATCCAGATCCCTATCCACAGGCTGACATCTTGACCTGACCTTGGTGCTGTTGCATCACTGTGGAACCGCCCGGTCATCACAGGTCTGTGCCTGGCCCTTGCTACCCTCAGCAGTCAGTCCTACACTATTCTTACCATTCAGATACAACTAGACTGGACCTTGGTTGGGAAGCTACTACCTTGTCAGCCTTGCTGCAACTCTGGGCTACCAGCTCTCTTTTCTTTGAGGGGCAGACCACTCTCTCCACTCCATGTCATATGGAATAAGTGGACTGTGGATAGTATTAATTACAAAATTGCTACTTGTCACTGATTTAAATACATTCAGGAGTTAATTTTGTGTTTATATGCAACTCTTGAAACAGAAGAGGTTCTTAAGACTTAATATTGACATACTGTGTTTCATAACTAATCTAGCAATGAAGTTCATGTAGTTCTCCAGGGATAAGCTTCGTGTGTTTTGGGGTGGATCTTCTCTCTGGATTCAGACACCTTAGGCTTAGTTCTGTTGGTTGTAGACAGACATGTAACATCATTTTAAATGATCTTGCATGCCCCTTCTGTAGTTGAGAAGTAAATAGGTCATTTATACATACTGTTTCATCTGATATACACAGATGTCATAGATACCCAAGGACATCTCAGAAGAAATACTGGTGTTTAGGCATGTGAATCAAGCCATTGACTTTAGAGATAGACTTCATTTTAGATAAAGAGATCTGAGTTCAGATGTCTGTATACATTGATAAGAATGGGAAGTAAAGCATCTATCTATTTTAGGATACCTTTATTGTAGGCTACATTTTGATGTCCGATTTAGAAGCTGAATTTCAAATCTCAGATCATGTCATGGAGGATGAACTTACAGATGAATACCCTAAAACATTACAATTCTTTGCTACATGTCAAAGGCTTTAATGCAGTAAGCATTATTATACCCTACTATAAGACTAAAACTTGAAAGTAATTGTTTAAATTATAATCATGGGATATAATGTTTAAAAGGTAGACATGAAGTGGCTTCTACACCTATGACAACATGCAAAAATAGATGGGAAATCTTAGAAATCCAAAAAGAGTAAGAAGAGTGGGGAAAATAAGAATAAGTCTAATGTAAACAGTGATTTAATTTGCATTGTCTATAAAGGCTGCTCGCCTGCTAGCCTGAGAAAATATTTATTCTAATGTATTTTAATCTCTAAAAAGACATGAAACTATTATGACAGATTTGTATGTGTCTGCCAAAATGTGAACATTCATTTAGACTGTAGATACAGCTAAAAAGTGTGTACCTCACTTGGAATGTTGCTGAACAGTAGATTAAGGAATAGCAGATTATCGTACCCGGTACCTCCTGAGGTAGTAACAGAGAAGTGATCAGTATTAGTTCCTTTCCAGACAAAAATTTGCTATTTTAAGTATTTGCACTGTACAAAGCAATCCAACTGAAGGAATCTGATTATTCTATTTCAGGTTCCTGTGAGATGAAACTTCTCAAGTAACCTTTGAACCTAAGTTGTGTTGCTCACAATTGTTCACACAACAGAGATACAAAGGCACAATTAAAATTAAAAGACTCATCTGGAGTATAAATAAGAGATATCTAAAACTCACCATCAGAGTTGTACATAAATTAAGAGTCTAGATTTTCATTAATTTACTTAAAATTCTGTGTTCCTTAAGTGTAACACAAACAAACCAAACCCAATTAATTCAATCAATTGGTCTGGGAAGCATTGAAGGACTTCATGAGCATTTACCAAATGACTGATTTCTGAGCTCCAAAAGGTCTCTGATCATCATTGGGATGAGGCTTTTGATTGCACGAATGTAGTGCTAGGAGTGAAATGCTGTAGCTCAAGTAAGAGAGGCAGAACTAGTTCTTCCTTCTTGATCGGCTGGATGTGAATTGACTTCTATTCCTCTTGCCCAAATCCAGACTGCAGTGAGGTAAATCACAGATTTGCATCATATTTTAGAGGAAGGTAAGTCTTACTAGAACATGATAATGTAGGTCTGGAATGTGATTGCATGAGACCTTGTATTTCAATTCATATTCTCTCAGGTTGCATCAGTTATGCTGAAACCATAATTTTTTGTCTGATGATGGACATAAGACACGTTAGATTATTTTTCCAGTATTAAGCCAATATTTATTTATTTATTTTGCTACAATACTTTGCAAATCCAATGGATCTTCATATACTTTCTAACTTTTTACATATTCAAAACTGTTTTCAATTTATATCTCAATTTTCTAATGATTTATCTATCATAGCTTATGAATAACAGTCATAATGTCTGTGACAAGATTTACTTTCCTAATTTGAGCCATCCTTATCTAGATTTGAGCCAGTCATGACACCAGGTAAGCTTAGGGTGAATTGCAGATATGGGTGTTCATAATGTGGTTATAAACCTTCAGATAAATCACATCTTTTCTATTTCTGTGTCATGGATCAATCACTGAATCATATCTAACATGGTCTACCATAACATCCTACATCATGAACTCTATTCAGCTACTTTTTACATATTGATATTAAGTTTTTCCCCTTAAAGCGTAGTTGTCTTTATATTCAAATTTATTAAGCTCTGACATTTTTATTTGCATTTTAATTATTT
>WEIS01035278.1:1918-14113 GCA_013389965.1 Todus mexicanus
CCCAACATGTCATGTCTTGTTAAATGCATGCTCCTGTCAGGCACATGTGCTTTCTGAAGCAATGAACAATGCTGTTTGAAGGAGACAAGCAACTTAATGCTAACACTTGATTATGTGCATTCGTTTGATGAGGGTGGCTCTATCTTCATTTTTTTTAGAGATGTTTAGCCCATTTCCGAGCACCCCATTGTAAATACAGAACACATCAGGCTGCTTTTGTAAGGTGGCTAGAGTTGGGAATCTGTTATTAGAAACATAATTGGGCTCCTTACTCCAAGAAGGACATTGAGGTGCTGGACTGTGTCCAAAGAAGAGCAATGAAGGCAGTGAGGGGGGTGTAGAGCACAAGGCTCATGGGGTGCTGCTGAGAGGCATAGGGTTGTTCAGCCTGGAAAAAAGGAGGCTCAGGGGAGGCCTTCTTGCTCTCAACAACTCCCTGGAACAGGAGATTGGAATGAGGTGGAGTCAGTCTTTTCTCCCAAGGAAAAAAGTGATAGGACAAGAGGAAATGGCCTCAGGTTGCAACAAGGAAGGTTTAAGTTGCACACGAGGAAAAATTTCTTCATGGAAAGAGTTGTGAAGCCCTGGCCCGGGCTGCCCAGAGCAGTGATGGAGTCTCCATCCCTGGAGGGGTTTCAAAGCTGTGATGTGATGCTGAGGGACATGGTTTAGTGGTGACCTGGCAGGGCTGGGTTAGCGGTTGGACTTGATCTTAAAAGTCTCCTACAACCTAAATTATTCTATATGGTTCTATAAATTTAGTTTGTCAGTAGCGTAAGCAAAATGCGAGTGTCATGTTGCAGCCTCAATTCACTTTCTGTGTACTATTTTCTTTCTTCTTTTTTTCCAGCTCCCCCAGTTTTCACACAGGAGCCCAATGATGAGTCTGCAAATATCGGATCAAACATCACACTACCGTGCTATGTTCATGGTTACCCAGAACCGAAGGTTAAGTGGAGGCGGCTGAATGGTGCTCCCCTTTTCTCAAGACCATTTGCAGTTAGTTCTATCAGTCAACTCCGAACAGGAGCTCTATCTATTAACAGTAGGTAGAATGAACTTAAAAAAAAAAAGTTCCAGGAAGAGATATGACACATGCAATGCATTTAAGTTACTATATTGCTTTATAAAATTGTTAACTTTGCAAAAAACCCGAATTTTATCAGGGATTGTATTTCTGCTACTGATTTAATACTTTTGACATGCAGTTAATTTTCCCTGAGTTAGTGAATTCAGTTGTGTTTGGTCATTGGCATCACTCTTTCTCATAGAAATTATTGCACCTCTGTTTAAATATGTGTAGTATTATCTCTGTTGATACTGCGGAGCTATGGATTTTCATTTTAGTATTGGGGGTTTTTGAGAGAGCATTGTTTTGAAACTCTCTGTTTTAGACAAGTCCTAGTTTGGGTAATAACTAACAATACTGCCAGTGGTTTTGCAATTTCAATGATTTGGAGCATTTCAGTCACCCTTATGCTAAATGATTTTATCTTAATTGACTTCTTATTCCTTTGTAGACATACAAGTTGGGTGAAGTAATTCCTTTCTATATACAGTGCAGTAACTCATGTACTGTTTTATGAGTGTCTGCTCACATACAGACACACATTGTTGTCTATAGTCAGCAATATTCCATAGTCAGTGCACTATATGATAGAGTTTGTACATTTAGATATATAGTGTATATCTATATCTATGCACATTAATGTATGCTATATTGAAGTACATGCAATAGATAAAGTGATGAAAAGTACCTTATATAATGTTGGGGGTTTTTTTACTTAAATACTTATTCTCGGTCATTACTTCACTCATTTTTCACTCAGTCATTGCTTCTGTACTTGGTGACAGATGGAAAGGGATGATCTGACCAAACCTGAATATTTGAAATGGAAGATAAAAGAATAGGATGCCCAGGTATTGCAGATGTTTCAATATTATTTCAGATGCTGCAGTCAGATCTCTTTTTTCTTTTCCCCCTCCCTGTAGATTTGTGGGTCAGTGATGAAGGAACTTACACCTGTGAAGCTGAGAACCAATTTGGAAGGATTCAGTCACGGCCAGTCACGATCACAGTAACTGGACTGGGTAAGACTGGCTAATATTGGTGACAACATTGACAGGCAAGACGCAGCATTTAAGTACCTGGGGGCGGTGATTATTGATCGTGTCTGCACAACAAAGAGGATATCTGTGGGTTGTGAACATATATGGTGACATATGCTCTATTCATATGCATGTAGTCATCCACACAAATGAATCAGAAGACATTTGCTTGGAATATTGTAGCTGATTTCAGTCAACTTTGCATGTTAGACTGGATATATTAATGGGATTAGTTCCATCTACACTTTACAACATGAACTTTAAAAAAGTGACTTATCCTGCCTTCTATTTCTCATTCCTAAGTAAATTTGTTAAGGAATGAAAAATAACCATAATGATGAATGCTAATGATGGGGTTTGAGGGGGAAAAGCAGCAATGAACTTGCTTAGATCTGTGTGTTGATACAACTGGGAAGGACTCTCGCTGATCCCAGACATCAGTACATGTCTAGCTTTGACAATAACTTCTGTTAAGGACTTGTTTATTATATTAGTTGGACAGTTACCTAGTTAAAAGTGTTATTTAATCCCCATTACTGAAGATGACTTTATTAAGCATGACTCCAGGGGTGGGTGCTCACTGTTGGCTCTTCACAGAGCATGCAAGAATTTTCTACTGAGCTGTTGACCTCTCTTCTAATCCTTTCCTCACAGAGAGGATGATAAAACACTGGAATGGACTGCCCAGGGAGGTGATGGAGTCTCCATCCCTGGAGGTCTTTAAGAAAAGATTGGATGCTTCACTTAGTGGCAGGGTTTAGCTGATGTCGTGGTGTTAGGTCATAGACTGGACTCGATCTCAGCGGTCTTTTCCTGCCTCAATAATTCTATGATTCTGTGATTCTTGGAAATTTTATGCTCAGTGGAAATTACCACTTATTTTCTGTCCTCTCCAAACCTGCTACTTTTGTTCTTCAGTATTTTTCCCAAGTAAGGAAGAACAATTAATCAACTTGATATCAGAGGGACATGGCTTTTCAGGGAAGTACTGGATTGGATCCAGCTTCAGCTGGACAACATCTTCCATTCGCAGCCATTCCTTAGTCTTGGGATCATTGTACGTGTATTCCTCCAGCTTCCTTTCTCTCCTGTGCCACCCCACCCCTTCACTTGCTTGTTTCTTTTTTCCCTGCTTGCATCATTGACGTTTCAGGTACTGGACTCCCATCTGGTCTTTTTTGTTATAAAATATATTGGAACTCTCGTGCTGTTTATTGAAGGCAATGTATTTTTCTTACCCTTTTTGTTCCTATTTAAATTGTGTACTTTTCATTATAGGAAACGTTTCTTGCCCTGTATCTACATAGTCCCTTGCACAAGGAGACCTTTATCTGATGCTTCTGCAAGTAGCATTAGTGATAGAACTAGTAATAAAAATTCAGATTTAATACTTTACTTGATTATATAAAAAATCCGAGTAATTTCTTCTAATTCTTTCTTTTGTTCAAGTGACACCTCTGATTGGAGTCAGTCCAGCCACAGCCAATGTCATTGAGGGGCAGCAGCTCACTTTGCCATGTGTGCTGCTTGCTGGGAACCCCATTCCAGACCGGAGGTGGATAAAGAACAGTATGGTGGTAAGACTGCTTTGTTTCCTGTAAGATTTATTGGCAGAAAAAATCTATCATTAGCATTTCAAGACACAATAGCAACTCGGTTTAAATTACAGAAGTTGATGTACAAATACACTGGCAGATTTTTTGCTTATAAATAAAGATGCTTCAGGAGATTGGACTTGGTGGGAATAAAGACCTGGTGTCATCAGGGTGAATTATGACAGACAACCACCCCTCAACAGGAGCTGCTGCCTCCTCAGGAGAAGCCACTTGGCCGTATCTGTAAGGCAATAGTTGCTTCTGAGATTCTGCAGGCACTGTTGTTCCCAGTACAGCCATTCCCCTGAGAAACAAGAATTTATTATGGTTCAAACTGTGAAAGTGGAAGTGTGACATCGCAATGTTTATGCCTCACTCATTGCTGACCATACCAGGAAGTATACAACCTGGCCTGAAATGTTTCCAGGGATGGGGCATCTATCATCTCTGTGGGCAACCTGGGCCAGGGTCTTATCACCTTCACAGTGAAGAATTTCTTCCTTATGTGTAATATAAATCTGCCTTCTTTTAGTTTAAAACTATCACCCCTTGTCCTATCACTACAAGTTTTTGTAAAGAGGGGGTATAAGAAAGCTGGGGAGAGACTTTAAATACTGAAAGGCCACAAGAAGGTCTCCCTGGAGCTTTCTCTTCTCCAGGCTGAACGACCCTAACTCTTCCAGCCTGGCCTCACAGCAGACGGGTTCCAGATGATTTCTGTGGCCTCCTCTGGCCCTTCTCCAACAGGTCCCTGTCTCTCCTGTGCTGAGGACTCTGGAGCTGGACCCAGCTCTACAGGGGGCTCTCCCCAAAGCGGAGCAGAGGGGAAGAATTCCCTTCCTTGACCTACGTGAAGTTTTGTTTCTTTAGTAGTGGCCAAACTAATGACTTTAACATCCCCATGAAGCTCTGCTTTTTATTTTGCTTTCTCATTTCTCTCTAAAACCTTCTTCCACAGCTGTAGTTAGAAAATAATAGTTATCACCAAGCATAACCCTGGCACTGCCTTACGCTTCACTTGCTTGATTTTTCTGCTTCATTTTTGTATCACTGGGAATCATTTGCCTTTTCTTTAGATGGTGTAAGTGTAAGTAGCACAGGCTGTAACTTCTGGGAGAAATACTGGCAGGATCCTCCTTGTTGAGTTGTTAATTCCTCTGTACAGTAATGCTAGTTTCCTGTGATTGTAAGCACAGGGCAAAAGTTACACTCCAAAGAAAGTGCTGGAGTAAGTTATATTTAGAGAAGAATGCAGCTTTTTCTCAGCACAGCATGAATGGAACAATTTAGCATTCTCACAACCTTTCTGGAAGGCAGGTCTGAGTGGCTGAGCTCATGAATTTTTTTATGTTGCTGTAGTGTATATAACTTGTGAAAAATTACTTTCTGGTGAAATTTACACTTTCCTTGTCTTTCACAATATTATACTTCAGAGCTGATGATGGATATGTTGAGTTAGAGTTTGGTAACCGTAAAAAATGAAAGATCTATTTGTGTCAGAGCAAGTCATTGCACTTGTCAAGAGCTGATCTATGATTGAATTCTGGAATGATAAATAAAAAATGCAGTAAAATAATTCAGCTAAATTTGTTCCTGCTTCGGTGCACGATTATGAGCATTAGTGGCAGTCTGTATGTGCTGTAGCAGATCTCAGCCTCACTCCAGCAGTAATTATGAGGTGCTACCAAAATTCTTATTTAAAATTAGCTTTATATGAAAGATGGCAAGTAGGAAATGTTCTAGTAAAACTCTCCAGGAACATGACATTTTTAAGAACGTGAGATAGCCAAGTAACACCACGCTGCATCCCAAAGTAAATACTATCAACAAGTGTTTTCTTTAGTAAAACGTTACTTCAATCTTTTGGCAGCTGGTACCCAATCCCTACGTTAATGTCCGCAGTGATGGAAGCCTGCACCTTGAAAGGGTTCGGCTGCAGGACGGTGGCGATTATACCTGCATGGCAAGTAACGTGGCTGGGACGAGCAACAAAACCACTACTGTTAATGTGTATGGTAAGGAACACACTCATGTGGCTTTTCTTACAGCAGCTTTCACTATAGCTATGTGAAATAGCTGCTGGTAGTTTAAAATTGTATGTGCTAATCCGCTGATCATGCTTTGTTATGAACTGGTATTTAATCTGTCATGAGACTGGAGAACGAAGGGAAAAGTGATTGGTCTTTGGGTTCAGAGAAGAAGCTGAAAATTCCCCAGCCCTGCTGCCTGTATGAAGTAGTAGCTGAATGTAAGGATTTTATTGTAAGAATTGTGCCGTGCTTTGAAATATCTTCTCTACATGTTTAATATTTGCATTTATTTTTAGTTGTGCCCGTGATTCAGCATGGACAGCAAATATTCAGCACCATTGAAGGAATCCCAGTGACGTTACCATGCAAAGCTAGTGGAGTTCCTAAGCCGACTATCGTCTGGTCCAAAGTAATGTCTCACCTTTGAGCTGTTTGTGGTGAAAGATGAATTGAACACATCATTTAGTAGACTTAAAAACTATATACAAGAAATGTGGCCAAAAGTGCTGGTTGTAAGGGACCTGAAAATATTTTTTTTCCTGTCTGCTTTTGTTTCTCAGAGTGGTGATTTCGGGCTGTGGTCCAACAATAGATCAGTGTTCTGTTCTTTGGAAGGGCTTTGGTTCTTGCTACAGCTTTATGTTTTTAACTCTTATAGAAATTGTTCATTCCTGTTGTGAGTTGATAATTGGAGATTAGGCAACCTGCCATGGGTGGAAAGCTCATTTTTATTTTGGAGCCTTACTTCAAGAAGCCTTTTTCCTCTGAGAAAAGTATGTCTAGTAATGGAATTCTGGGTTTAACTTTCTGTCACTTTTCAGTCATGTCCTTGACAAGGTATCCTCTGCAAAGGACCTCAACCGCTTGGGAAATTTGAAAATCAACCTTTTTATTTTCCCTCCCTGAACAGCATAATTTCTGATAGTAACAGTTGTCTGGGGTATGTTACAGCTCTCGTGACATTGCTGTGAAGGCACTGTTGTGCCTCAGAAACTGTGCAGATGGAACCAATTGGGATGTTGTGAGCAGCTTTGGTTTAAAAGGAGTAGAACACAGTTAACTGTGGTGGTTTGGCAGGGAGGAAAACACAGGAGGAGGGTTTTTTCCTTAATTATCTCTTATTCAATACAGACAAGGAAAAATTTGCTGGCTAAGAAACATTTTATATAATGATGATCTGTTTTCACATCAGAAATCAATGTCAAAAATCAACTCAGTTGAAATCTATTTTTTTTTTTAAAAAAATTCTTTTAAGAATTGGGACCTGTGAACTGTAACAAGCTTTTTGCATCAGAATCCTTGTGCTTCTGCTCTTGATACTGCTTAGACAGTGACACTGAAGGAGTGTGAAAAGTTAGTTAAGTTAGTTAATTTGTACAGATGGAATTTTGGGACCAGGCTTTGTAGTTACTATAAAATACATCATCTGTCTCAGCCATGAACGACAGAAGCAGTACTGTAATGTAAATTAAAATATTGCTTAATCTGATCAGACTGCCTGCAAATTGGTCTATGGAACTGCATTAAAGAGCATGGAGAGTATTACATGGTAAAAGTCAAACCTAGTGTTATATTAAAAACGTTAGTCTTCATATGAAAAATCGATCCCAGCAGTGGGGGAAGGTAGGGAAGATGCTACAGGCACTAATGATTTTTTACATTCCATTAATAGTTTTAATGTTATATTTTATTACTGTAAGCTTCAGCTTTTATTGATTTAAATGATTATAATTGGTTTATTTTAGAAATCCAGGCATTGTGAACTTTTTTTACCTTTTACTTTCCACAGAAAGGAGAAGTAATTCTTCCCAGCAATGAAAAATTTTCTGCAGGTTCAGATGGAAGTCTGTATGTAGTTTCTCCGGGGGGTGAAGAGACTGGGGAATATATGTGCACTGCAACAAATGCTGCAGGTTACGCTACACGGAAAGTCCAGCTGACTGTCTATGGTGAGATAAAATCTAAAATCAAATACAGAGTTGTTGTCTCTCTCCCTGAATTGCTTTCTAGTTTGAATGGTAAAACCCTCTTGGGTGGATTGTGAACTAGGGTACCCACAGTGTAAATGGGGTTGTAACCAGTCTCTAATTAATGCTTTTGACTTTGTCCTTGATCACTGGATTCATATCTAAGCAGTTCAATTATAGAATCATAGAATGGTTTGGATTGGAAGGCACCTTGAAGATTGTCATCTAGTTCCAACCCCCCTGCCGTGGCAGGGACACCTCCCTCTAACCCAGGTTGCTCAAAGCCCCATTCAACCTGGTCTTGAATACATCCAGTGATGGGGCATCCACAGCTTCCCTGGGCAACCTGTGCCAGTGTCTAACCACCCTGAGGGTGAAGAACTTCTTCCTAATTCCTAATCTAAATCTCCCCACTTCGAGTTTGAAGCCATCACCCCTCACCCTGTCTCTACAAGCTCTTCTACCAATGGCTGATACTAAAGGCCTGTCGATCAGCCATTATGATGGTCTTCAAGCCTCCTCATTTCTTTTACCTTGAGTTCATGGACTAGGATCTTGGGCTGATCATAATTTCATCTTTTATAGAAGTAGATACGAAGTATCTGTATAGGAATAGAACTCCCTACTGACAGAAGACTGAAGATCCATTAATCCCACTGATGCCAAAGCTTCCTGCTGTCTCCCAATATTACAGAAAAAAAATTGATTTAAGGGTAGACTTGCATTGCAAGACTTTATATCTTCTTAGGTATTAGTGCAGCAGTGTAACGTAGTTCAGGTCAAACTACCTATGCAACAGAGAGCTCAGCATATGCATGAACTACGAGTATCTGTTGCTATCTGGCTTTTTGGGTTGGTCTTGTAGTCTTGCTGGTATCTGGTATTGCACGTAAGCTCCAGGCAGTGTCTGAGCCACAGGCACTATACAGCAGCCTTATGGTGATTTATGTCTATTGCAGGCGTCATTAAAAATAGGATTGTAATGTTACATAACTGATTAAAAACCGAGATGTTTAATCTGAAGTAAAATTGTTTGGTGTTATATTTGTACAAATATATTCATTGCAGCTTCTTAATGTGTTCAATGTTATAGTGAAACCTAGAGTGTCCAGGCCTGGAGACCAGCAAGGAAATGCATATGATAAACCCATAGAGATCTCAGTAATTTCAGGGGAAGATGTCACACTTCCATGTGAAGTAAAGAGCTTACCACCACCCATAATTACCTGGGCCAAAGAAATGCAGCTCATATCTCCATTCTCTCCAAGGTAACAGTGCTTGATGAAAACAAATGAAAAGTGAAATTACGTCTAAGCTGTCAAGATTTTGGAAGGGTATGTAATTTCTAATTGCTGCAGCATCCATCAGAAGCTGTTAAGTTGTCCTGCGTGAGGACTCTGTTTTAGCAGGTCTTGAAACTCTTTCCCAGACCAAGCATATGTCTCTGAAGGATGCTAACACCATGCATCATTGTACAGCTTCTGTGACAGTGCGTGTTTATACACCAGCTTGGGAGGCTAAAATGAAAGAGGTCCTGTTATATTTGTACTTCAGTGGTGCCCAGAGACCCACGTAATATGTGTCTGATTATAAATGTTTAAAAACTGTTTTTCTTAAGTACTTTATATTTATGCTCAGGGGAGTATTGTCTGCTATTCAGATGAAGTCTGGGCTGCCAGCAGAATACAGATGATGATAACTGTTTTGGGAGTGTTTACAAGGGCTTGTTTCTTGCTGTGTTTTGGATCCCAAAGCTCTCCGGATATTCTTGAATGTGAGAAAACATAGTAAAATGCTCATAAAAACATTGAGTTGACAGCCTTAGAGAATGAATAGTTGGGGATTGTCTTGTATACAGTACGGGCCACAATTCTGGAGTTCTTCCTTATTGTTACAGTACAGTACAAAATAAGGGAGGAGACAAGTAGGTGATGGTTCATTGTGTGTTCCCAGCTGAAGCACCAGGTACTATCATGGGCTGTGCTAGTGCTTTTCAGTCTTCCAGACACCTCAGAGAAGGGATGAAGGCTAGAGCTGTGCTCATACATCAGGGTATGGTAGCGCTGGCCATGTGCACCCTGGAGTGACTGCTGCGCCTGTTGTCGGGTGTCTCGGTGATCTTAGTGGAAGGAATCGGGCAGTGTCTGAGCTGAATTAAGGTATTTGAGAGACCTGAAGACAAGCCTCTTTCCCTCGTAGCCAAACCTGTGCCTCAGAGCCACCTTTTCCAGCAAGTCTCCGCAGCTAAAGGACCAGCATATTTGGGGGAAGAGGCTTGTGTACGGAGAGTTGATGTGTTGTTAGCAACCCACGTGGAATTTTCTGTGGTGTCCTGTGAGCATGTTGTGTGCACTTACAAACCCGCGTTCCTGGTCCCTTACTTGTCCTTATTTTACCTCACGAGACGTTGATAAATTAGGCTACTTGCTCATGGCTGCTGTGGAGAGAACCAAATTGTCCAGAGTAACCCAAGTCCAGCTCAGCCCATTCCATAAAATTGTTTACAGATGTCAGCAAAAGTTAAAGAATTAATCCAAACAAAATTGCTTGAGACCACCCAAAGCCGATGTTAGGAACGTGACCGATAAACAAAAAAAGAGTGAAATCAGAAATGAAGAAATTTTTGTCAAAAATCAAATGTAATTAGTGGACAAAACAATGGAAGATAAGTTAACCCAGCAATTGATCTTTTGGGGTTATTTAAAAAAAAAATGCAGGCAGCAGAGGAATAATCATCACATCAGAAAGATTTGTGTGGCCTGCAGAAACTACACTTTGCTCTCTTTCTGTTCATCTCTCTGCACCATTACAGTCTCAAAATTCACCATTTATGCTTATATAACATTGTCCTAATTAGACAGTGCCAGAGAAAGGAAGATAGATGATACTACCAGCTCCCACCACGTTTGCCTAAATTCTGTATATGACCTTGACTCCTAGGCTTGTATTTCTTCATGTTAATTCTTAGCTGTCATTTTTTAAATTCCCTCCTCATTTATTTTCCTTATCTCTATTACTTTTGACTTATATATGAGAAGATTTTGGCGTAGCTGGCCAATGTATCTTGGAATCTTACAGGCCTTTGACCAGATCTGTTCCGAAAATGAATGCTGTGTAGTGAACTATTTACTGGTGAATAATAACAACTTCTATTAACATCAGAGCTGGCAGTTTTGAATCAGAAAACTCTTCGGAATCCTGTCTTCGATCTTAAAATAAAATCACATCTTGTTTTACTGGGACGATGTAGTATCAAAAGTTGTTTAATTTGTTGACTTGCTGACCTGGACTGAGGAAAAAATTTGAACAGGAGATTGAAGAGCTCTCTACCTGTTGGGGTTTGGGTTTTTTGTTGTTTTGTTGGTGTTTGGTTGTTGTTTTTTTGGGTTTTTTTTCATTTCTAGAAACAAGAGACAGATTTTAAAAAGCCCTGTAAGTAGCTAGAACCAAATGTTGTCATTTAGATCTTCTATTTTAGGTTTTTATTATGTATTCTGAATGTAGTGGCTCAGTAAAGAGTTAGAAAAAATGAGTAAATAGAAGTCGTTGTTTAGTACTATGGCACAGCTCAGTGTTATTTTAGCTTGTGGAAGTCATTAGCAGTGTGAAGGTAGGGGTCATTCACCTTTCAATCCATGTTTATACAGAGTATATGCTTCTTACTTTTCCAGACACACTTTCCTACCTTCAGGGTCAATGAAGATCAGCGAGACACAGGTTTCAGACAGTGGAACGTATATCTGTGTAGCCACAAATATTGCTGGGAATGTGACTCAGGCAGTGAAGCTAAGTGTATATGGTGAGTTTTAACTTCAGGGATAATCATATGCAAGTTTCCACATGAAGTTTAGCGTTATGTGGAGCTTTTCCAATATTTTTCCTTAGGTACATTAAATGCTATTGATTTATATTCTTTCAGGTCATATTATCTTTGTATGCAAGTTGTTGTTGATTATGTGGAAAGGAAATACTGTATCTACACAGATATGTATACATATATATATATATATATACAGACCCACACACCTTTCATTTAATATTCCTTGAATTCATGGAAGAGTTATAGCACAATGTGACATTTGACTCTTTTTAAGTCAGCCAGTGGAATTTTAAATATGCTTAATCCATTTGACTGTCCTTTGTCTGTTCAGACCAGCACCCTGAGCTGGTGCCCACCTCCCTCTCCACCTTAGTAAAGGTTTCTAGTCACTTAAGCTAGGACTCCCTTTTACCATAGCTCATCACGTTGTCAATCCCTCATCTCTCTCCTAGTCTCCTCGTGCTGGGGCCCCAACCACAGTCTCTGCTCCGACCTCTCTTTTATTCCTCCTCACCCGTGTCAGAAAGAAACACAGGTTGTGGCACATGTGTGCTTGTACTAAAGCACACAGGAGAGTGTGTGCAGGATCCATGGCATGTCCCAGATGAGGCTGATCTATAGTAATTGTCGGTGTATAGATAGCTCTCCTGTATTTCACGCTCATGTAGAGTTTG
>WEIS01035284.1:0-15044 GCA_013389965.1 Todus mexicanus
ACTGGCACAAATTCTATTGTGCTCTGTGGGGAAATACACATTTCAGGACTGTTAAATGACTTTATGGCATCCTATTACTACCTAGAATTTCCAGCGCGCACCTTCATTCACTAGAGTGGGGACATCTTTTGTTTTTGAGAAGAAGCAGCCATGGTCACCACTATCACACTCATGCAATTTGCAGCCTGTAGCAAATATATCAGGGCTTTTTGTGAAATCTACACGCTGCAGGAAAAAGAAGCGTCCGTGCCTGTGTATTTGGAGACAGGGAGCAAAGTGCTGCACTGCCTGATCCTTTGCCTGGTTCAGTGATTTGAGATGGAGGCACCACCACGGCGCTGCTAAGAAGCCGGGAGTGGCTTAGGCGAGGGGGTAAATACACGCTCTCTTTACTGTACACCTCTCTAGCTTCGATCACTTACCTTTCGTAGCTCTGTGGTAGGGCCAAACTTGACGAAATATCAGCAAAATGTCAACAGTCCCCGAGAGACACCAACCTTCGCCACGGAGCAGGGTGAAACAATGACATATTTCTAAAAACTCTGCCGAGAAATTCAATCAGACTGTCAGGTTAAAATTCCATCATAAAAATACAAGGTTGAGGTTACAAGTAGGAACTGAGATCACTCTAAACTTCAATTTACCTTTCTTGATGCCCCTGGGTTACTCTCTCAGATTACACAAAAATAAGCTAGACAGATTCAAGTTTTGGTTGCCTTGCATTAGGTCAGGTCTTGGGGATTGGCAGGGATGGACCAACAGAAAACTTTGTCTGGAAGTAGGTGCCGGAGATCTGCCTAGCTGGGTCCATATTCTTCAGAGGCAGGTCCTTTAATTTCTCCATTTCCCCATTATTCAGAATAACAAGGAGCAATGCTGTTTCTCTCCACTGCAAAGTTCTCAACAAGCTCAGCTACTGCAGGAATAAACAGCAGCACCAGCACACCTATAGAAACATAGAATGGGTTGGAAGGGACCTTTAAAGGTCATCTAGTCCAATCCCCCTGCAGAGAGCAGGGACATCTTCAACTAGAGCAGGTTGCTTAGAGCCCCATCAAGTCTGCCCTTGAATGTCTCCAGGGATGGGGCCTCCACCACCTCCCAGGACAACCTGTCCCAGTGTTCCACCACCCTCACAGTGCAAAAGCCTTGGCTGGGTTACCCCAGCAGCAGTTGGGCTTTGTGTGGCTTTCAAAATTGGAGGCCTCTCTTAAAGAGCTTAGATGCAGCCATATAAACCTGTACAGAACTAAGAGTTCAGGCAAAGGCTGCTTTACCCATGCCATTTGTTACATTCTAATACAGCTATCAAAGTTGGTGGCACTCTCTCTTCTGCCTCCCCTGCCGTGAGCAAGCCTAAATTCTTCTTTGTGCACATGGACCAATGGATTATCCTCTCACAGGATAAGCAGAGCACTAAAACCAAAACCACCCCACTGGGTTCTGTATCATTTTCTGTTCTTCCAGGAACAGAAAGCTCTTCAGCAAAATTCAGTTCGCAGGGCTGGTGGGAAAACAGCCATCTCTTACCACCACTCTCTTCTGTGGGAACAAAAGCTTCACTCTGGAGAGCAGCTCTGCAGGTCCTACTCCTGTAGCCTGCAAGCCTTTGTGCAGCTCCACAAGCACCCGTGGGATTTCAGAAGGCTGCACACGACTGCATGCAGGATGGGTCTCAAATCTGAACACAGAAGGGTCTGTGAGCATCACTGATTTTCCCTCCTGTTCTCAGAAGAAGACTAAGCTTCAACTTATCTAAGGAGGTGAGGAGGGAAGTAAAAGAACAATAGATTTCAAGCCCAAACTTTTTTCTTTTTCAACATTAGCACTGCTTTATGATGTTCCAGAATTGCCTGATGTTAGCTGGTATCAACTGAGTCACAGCAGGAATGCCAGGGACATTTGTTAGCGTGAGGCACAGCTTTAGGGCTAGGGCACTCTACCAGCACTGCAATCAGCTGAGATCCTCTCTTCCATTTTCCAGCTCAGTGCTCAATTCCATATTAAACAAGCACGAGTACAAGCGGAGCTGCAGAACATGAAGCTAGACAATAAAGCCCTGAAGAGCAGAGGGAAGGCAGCTCCATCTACTTTGTCTCCCTCCGGGTGGAGGCAGCAAACAGAAGTTCAATAGCTCAAACTCTGTCCTGCTGCAATCCTGAAGTGAGCTGCAGCTGGAGCAGCCCATGGCTGCCATAAAACAAAGTAGGGCAGGATGCTCTCCCCACATCAGGGAGCGGTGTCCAGCAGCGCTCAGACAAGCTGCCTGAGCCGCCTCCAGCAAGCACAAGCACTACATGAGAGTTTGCAGCAAATCCATCTCTGCTGCCATCTCCTTCTTGTCCCCAAAGCACAATTAGGCTCCTTGGGCACTCCCCACTTAAAACTGTCTGCAATTTAGCCCCCACCAGTCTCTAATTCACACAACTCCGCTCTCAGGTGCTGCCCTCCCTGCAGCCACAGGGAGTCAATGCAGCCTTTATCTGTTGTCCTTCTGAAACAGCACAGCACCTCCTGCATCCTTCCCTGTTAACAACTATGCCTTCCGCTTTGTTCCTGGAATAGCTTCTAACTCTTCCCTTCAAGCCAGATTCATTAACCAGCTGCTGCAGAGCTGTTTGCCTCCCCCAGGTACTCTGTGCATGTCATTTGTTAATGACTCATCTCAGACTGGGCTCATTGCAAAGACAACCCCTCCTTTTGCGGCACCGAGCACGTCGCTGGCACACCAGGAAAGCCAAACATGCAAACAGCTCCGTTCCCTCCAGTACCCCATTGTCTTCTCCATCCTCTATCGCCGTCAAACATGGGACAGCTCTTTATTCAAAATGCTATTTCCTCCCTTACTTCTCTGCTGATCAAAAGCAACGTGTACCAAAGCATAAATAAGATCTTCACCCCCAGCCAGGCTTTGAGAACAGCAGAAACGTAAGAACAAACTCAAAAACTTCCAACATGCTACAGAAGCCTCAGCAAACTAATGTGACTTCTGTAACTGGCAGGGAATAAACACCAAGGATGCCAAACTCGCATCTATTTCCCCAGCAGACTGTGGCTTGCTGAGGAGCTGAAACGATTTCCAAAGGCATTTGTATTCCTCCTGCCTCTTTGCAGAACTGGTATTAAAAATGAGAAGGAACAACAGCTAGTGAGGACCGCAGAACCTTACCTCACCAGCCAAATCTAGCGAGGAACTGGATAACCAGTACACCGCACCTGCCCATGCAGGAAGCCAGGAACAGACTCAGACCATCTCCATCACACAGATCTATTAGACTTGGGTACACAAAGTCCACCTACACCTCCTGAGAAGCTGTCAGCTAAATACTGAGAGAATCTAGTGCAGAAAGTAGTGCTGCCACAGCTTGAGAAACAGGTCCCTTGAGATACAGGGGAAGGCTTCGTGCTTTGGGCTTATTCACTTAACATCTTTCCCTGGGATTTTTTTGGCTAGCATTTCCCGGGGGAGAGAGAGCTGGCAAAGAATGAGAAACTGAGGGACGTGACCCAGAAGCAATTGTATGGGAGGTATTTAGATCCGCCTCTCACGATTAAAAGCTGATGTGCCTGCACTGCAGGAGAAGAAAAAGGACAGGAATTTACTTTCACAAGTGTACAAGTCCTGTGACTGAGGACTGCAAATATGCAGATGGCAAGGAAGTCTGGTAGCTGTAAGAAGACGGCACGTGCGTTGCACAAGCAAGGGCAGGTGACAGCTGGCTGCAGGACTGGAGCGTTGTCACAGCCCTCTGCTTAAACAGCTCCCCTGTCCGCTCCCGGAAAGCTCTTCTCTTTACGGCACAGAGTGAAACGAAATGCAGGGGCCAAACCACAAAGCAGCACTCTGCTACACCCAGAGGGAGGTATCGCCTGGCCTGAGACAGAGCACAACTACAGGCCTTCCACAATCAGGCATCAGAGGTGTTTAGGCTCAAGACATCGGGCTCAGCTACTGGCTTTGCCACAGATCCTTCTACACAAACTACCGAGGAATCAGCAAGAGCACTTCCCTGCCTCCCAGACAGATGCATCAGGGAGATCAGTCAGACCTTTTAATACCATAACGTCAAGAATCAAGTAAACGCTCAAGTGAACAAGTGCTGTTGGACCACAAGCCTAAAGCTGCCTCACAGCGAAGACTCCAGACACTGACATTAAATCAACATTTTTAATTTTTTTTCCAAAATGTGCTTTTTTGTGAATTGCTGTTTCAAATGTCAGCCCCACCCCCCTTAAAAAAAAAAGCCCCACACCTTGCTGAACTAGGTGCCGATCACCTGAAGTTAGTCTGTAACACATTAAAAAAAAACCCCAAACCAAAACAAAAAAAGTCACAAAACGAAGGCTGAAATGCTTTAAAGTCACAACAATGTACAAAAAAATGGGAGGGAAATACAACCTGAAAGTGTTCAAAATTCAGAAAGACTAGTCAAGTCCATTGCTTCAGCAAGGGGATGCTGCTGCGACCCCTGCCAGTGGGTCCTGGGCCACTGGCCCACCACGATGTTAAAAGGGCTCTTCTCCCACGCAGCCCACTGTCGCCAGCATCCGAGGAAGAGCGAATGCGTTACCGTTTGAAGGTACCAATGGGGGAAACAACTCACAAGCAGCTCTGGGAGGTCACATCACATTCAGAAGGAACAGTTTCTAGTATACCCTTAACCACCTGCAAGGAGGAAGGCTTGAACCAGCAGCCTGCTCCCTCCTTACTGTATTGGTGCCTCAGAGATGCAGGACAGTGCTTTCAACCTGTGAGAGATTAAAGGGCTTAGGAAGGGCAGTAAACAGACAGTTAAGTAAACAGCCCAGCACTGGATCTCATCTTCACAGAGCGAGGTAGTGTGAATTTCACCCCAGTTTAAAATAGACAGGGGTAGCGGAAAGGCTGAAGACTTCCATGTAAAGCAGTTCCTGGCCTAGAAACCTTTCTGCGCTCCCTTTGGGAATGAAAAGATCTGTGTCGATGGCTTCCTCGCTCCCAGCCTGGCTTTGGTAGCCACACTTCAACCCTGGGATTCAGACACTTGCTACAGAAGTTCTGCCAAGATCTGATTTAGTACAGCAGCTTCCTCAAGGTTAAGCAGCAATGAGACTGGCTGGGAGGGAGCAAAACTGTCCACAGATTTTAATTAGTTTTTTTTTTTCCTGCCCCTTTTGGCTAGTCCCTCTCTTTAGAAGTTCTTCTTTACAGGACCAGAACAGGGACACTCTGGAAATTCACAGGGGCTGCACAGTGTAACTTAGCCAGGTGCTGCTAACTGGGAGCCGTATTCAAACAGGGCTTTTACTTGCCAGCCTGGAAGTGACTGGCCCAGAACCCACTGAAAAAGGAGACGCAGGCCCTTGTTTGCTCCTCCTCTTGTCATTCCTAGCTGAATGACATTTGGATGGTGTGTTCTAGTGACGGCTGGAGACTAGCCCTTTGACTTTGGACATCTTCTTTGTGGGTTGTCTTTGTTCTGTGTGTGGAGGGCACTCTCGCTCTACCAGCTGCTGTTCCATCTCCTGTGCCGACGACGAGGCTGTAGCTTTTAATGTTTTCTTTATGTTTGTGACCTGGCCAAGAAGAGACAGTGAATCAGCACCTGCTTCTTCACCTTTGTGCATAAACATATTGAAAAAAACCATGGAGTAGTGAGTGAAGACTATAAAATGAACTCTCTCACCAGAAACATGCTCTGCACTTGAGTTTATTAAAGGTAATGTTTCATCCTCGCTTACAGCCAGAGTTGTTAATATTTCCAGTCTGGGTCCCATAAGGAATAACTAGAGATTACTTATTTCTTTTCTAAGAGACAATGGCACAATATTGTATCACCTTTCTGGCTGGTTGGAGGGACCTACTACTGCCTTACTGCAGAAGGCAGCCAGCCATCCCACCATTCTGTTGGCCAGAAGCAGAAAGGACAAAGGAGACTGTGAAAGAAACAAACTTACACTTAGGACAACACTTGAAAAGGGAAAATGCTGTTTGGCCTTGCTTGCTGTCTGAGCCACAGATATTGGCTAGAAGCAGGAACAGAAATTGGTTTTGTAGGAGGTAGCAGTAGTGCTTCTGCTGCTCTGGCTGAAAAGGAAACATACAGCACCAGGCACCGTACTCCGTTCCCTAGAACCTTGTAGGGCTCACCAGAAATACAAAGAGTAAACCTCAAAATCAGAAAAAAACCCACAGGCTAAAAGAAGTTTAGGAGTCAGGGGTGCCAACTCCAGGGCAAAGGCATCTGGCAAACCAAATGCGCTACGGATGCCAATCCAGCTGCCAAGCGTACGCTGCTTCAGAAGGCAAACGTAAACCTGCAGGGATGCAGCACTCCGCAAGAAATAAAACCTGAGCAAGTGTCTCGGGAGGACCATTTTCACCTTTACAGCTGTATTAGCCAAGATTTGTTCTCACAAGTAAATACACACCAGTGGGGGCTAAAACTGCGTGCCTGTGCTGCCATCTACCGCCCAGCTGCGTGTGGAACAGAGGCAGGAGCACTCCCTGGCTGCGCTATTGAAGCGATGGTGTCAGAGCCCTCCCTTGGGGCTCAATTTGATCCCCTGAAGAAAGCTGCTAAGGGCACTTTTTGCAAAAGCAATGAGATTCGAGGTATTTTTTTTTGTTAATTACACTTTCAGGTTTGAAACAAAGAGAACGGTTGGATTTTTTCCTTCCCATCTGCCTTGAGCAAGAACAGAATCGCATCAAAGCCGGGTATTAAAAGCACACTTTTCCTAACAAGTCAATTCAGGAACCCACAGCTAGTGCAGCCACCTTGCCTAAATTTATACAAAATTACAAAGAAAAGTTCCAACCTGCTCAGAGTGGGCAAATCTGATGTTTGTGGTGTTTTCTTCCTACTCCAAACCACTGGATCTGATTTGCACGATTGCTAGCCTACTTCAGAGAAGCCAGGACCATTAACCAGGTGTTACTAGATTATTTTCTCCAGAAACCAAACATTTACCAAACGCACAGAGCAGTCTGAAGTGACTTTGTACCCACCTCCATCTCTACCTGCTGTTGAGTTCGGTGATGGTTCTCTTTGTATTGGTTGGCTCTAAGTACTTGCTGCTCAATTCCTAAAAGAACTGCTTCGCAACCATCGCACCTGCAAGATACAAACAATGTCAAACAGCGTTTAAAAGTTCTCCCTGGAGCAGCTCAACTAAGCAACCTGAAAAGTCATGCTTCCCTAAAAATTTAGGAGACTATTAAATTTATACCTCCTGCTTAAAGATTAGAGTTCCAAAAAGCTGGCAAGAAATAACTCTGCTGCTTACTCGACGTGTTTCACGGCATTCTTCAGAGAGTCCATGTTACTCTTACTCTGACCATCAAAAAGTGCAGGTTCGAGGCAACTTCAATTCCCATTTTTATCAGAATTACTTCTTAAACAGGGATGCAACAAGTTTTTCAAGTATAAAATTTTAAAATTAAGCAAAAAAAAGCCAGAGAATCCCCCTGCCTGTTAAGTGCTCAAAAGACAAGAGAACTTGTCCAACACAGAACTTGTAACCAGAGACGACAGAAAGGGAATTGGCAGTGCGCTCAGTGTTACCTTCCAAACAATGCTGTAACGTCCTCAGAGCTGCCAGAGCCCTCCTGATATGACAGGATTGAGGGAGTTGAAGCAGAGAAGAAAAAAAACTGCCCTCACCTCAGGACAGCATATTTGTCTGGTAGATTAATTACTTTTCCTACACTTATTACCATAGCAACAAGGAAGCGATTCTCAGTCAGCTCAGAACCTGCCACACGCTCCAGTCTACAGGGAAATTTCTTTGGGTGGGAAGGGAATGCTACATAAAGATGAGAAGCAGCTTCCTGGCAAAGGTACAAAAAGATAGTACTACTGTCCTGATATGGTTGCCTGCAGCCTACATTTGCAGGAACAAAAAAAAAGGCAAACAAAGGTATCTGAAACTTTAAACTTCAAGAGACATCTCCACCAAAGAGCTGTGATTCTCTAGAATTTCCCCGTGCAGCTCTCATCACAGGGAAAAAGGTTGAGAAGTAATGAATGGTTCTGTTTTCTTTATCGAGTGCGACAGTAGAAAGGGGAGTAGCTCCCACCAGACCATGAGTCCAGTTTGGCACATCTGTAAGAAAAGCCCTTGACTCCTGACAAGGGATCTCTCCTGTAAAAGCTACAGTAAGAGCAGAATCTCAAGACCTAGTATAGTCTGTATACTATATATAGACTGTTCCTCCAAGTGTCGACTTACAGTGTAAGACTCCTGAGTATGGCGAAATAGAGTCAGGACCTGAAACGTGGAGGAATAAAACAAAAAAACAGGACAAGCAATGTACAAGGAACAAGGAAGGTAGAGAGATTGCCTCACCATTCTTGGAGTGTTTTGACAATATTACTGATGTCCTTCTTCTGAATGTCTCTGCCGATACAAAAATCCACCTCTAGCACCTGGTTTCGCTGATCCAGCTTCCCCTGGATAATATCTGTATAAATCGCTTCAATAATCAGATCTTCCAACTCCCTCAGGTTCCTCATATCCAGGTCCTTCAGCAACACAGAATAGGGAATGCACTAAAAACAGCAAGTCCAAGAATAAGTTAACAGTCCTAGAGCCAAAACGAGCAGCTAAGTGTCAGAAGGTCAAGACCCAAATGTTTATTGTATCATACACTTTAATCTGCGAGTACGGCAGTGACCGATCACAGCAGAACAAACACTTGCTACTAGGCTACGTAATATTCTGATACAAGTTAGGCAATTCCTGAAGCTTTGGCATAGCACGTTCTGAAGGGAGAAAAAAAAAAAAGGTAATGGGATTGTAGAAGAAATTAAGCATTGCTTAGTTTTCTCTAGAACAAAAAGTCAGTGTTTTTCAGAATGATTCTCCATCTCCAGAGTGCAAGAAGCTATATAAAGTTTCCCAGCCCTTCCTGACCAGTTTGCACGGCAGTTCAGACACCCTCACATCTAATCCGTGGGAGTCCACTAAGTTAACGTCCCAAATGCACCGTGAGAGAACACTGTACATTACCAGTACTTTCCTAGTTGCAGGGGTTTTTGAGTACTCATGCAGTCCAATATAACTTCAATGCTATGGCACTGATGCCATTTGCAACCCCAAAACCAAACCAAAAGAAGACTTTGCTGTCACACACAGCGCACTTTACCTTCATTCGGGAAGCCAGGCTTACAATCGTCAAGTGTTTCAGCTTGTTTTTCTGAGTCGCTGTTAATTCAGGCAGGTTATCTTTGTTTGCTGTTAATGTTCAAAAGACAAGATTCAGGACTTTCCTTCAAGAATTATATAACCCAGGCTGCAGAACTTCAGAGTTGTTACACCACACTAAACCCTGAAAGGCTGAACTCCTCCAGCTACTGTGGGTGCTGGTGAGCAGAGACCTGATGATGATGTTGATGGTAACAGATTAGCACACCCAGGGAGAGAGGGAAAAAGTTAACAAACATCTTGGCAATTCCATTCCTCTCTGCCTCTTTAGCAATTCTGGTTTTGGAGTTAGAACGAAATTCACATCTACAGGAGCAATGCCTTGTCAAAACAATTGGTCAATGCTTTGTTTCTAACAAGTCATTATCCTTTCATTAAGGAGCTGACAGAATAAACTCTTTCCCGTTTGCTGATGTGGTTGTAAATAGAGCTGGTTTTATTTCTCTGTAGAGCTGCAGAATTTAGGGTTGAAAGTGTAAAGTACTAGGCTGACGAGAGGGAAGAAATTATTAATCTAGATGGCCTCACTGTCGTTGTATTATATCCACATGCCTCATGAATATTTAAAAATAGAAAGGAAACTGGCAGCTTCCCAAAGGAAAGAAACTCTTTAAAATATCTGTTTTAATGGAAATTAGTGTTTCAGGGCCACTAGACTTCTCCCATCCATCCATCCATCCCTCCTCATTCAAAGCTCTACATTTTTGACCACTTTTCCCCCTTTCTCTTTCTTCACTAGAATTGGAAGAAGGAACTGCGCTGTCACATGCCGGGATACAAGACCCATGCACGGCAAATGCATCTTCTAATCGGTCACAGAATTCATTAGGCTTATGTTGCTCCACAGCCCCTGGAATTTCCAGTCCTTGCACTTACAGATGCTGCTTCTCCACGCAGGAACTAGACAGCTCATCCGCCACAGCAATAGCCAGCACGATGACAGAATTATTTGTCACACTCTGTAATGGTCTGGATTAGGCTGCTACCCACAAATGAAGTATTATTAAATTGTAGCAGAATGGAAGCATAAGCACCAGAGATAAAAGCACGTCTCGACAGATACTAAAATGATTCACACATAGCCCTGCTGAAGCTGTATAGAAGTCATTATTTCGATTTGTATGCTAGCTACGAAATGCTTCATTTTCTTTCAGCAATGCCGTCACAGAATAAGAGGCAATCCCATAAACCACACAGGTTTTCATAAATAATGCAGAACAATTTTGTCTGAGTTTTCTGCAGTTTCCATAACCGGTGTCATCTAAATGACAAAACAGATGCCTGAAATCGCACTTCACAGAGGTAAGCAGCCTGTGAACATCAATGGATACAGCTCCAGACCAATTCAGTCCAGTGCTGCAGTCCAATCTAAACCAGTAAAACATCATCGTCTCTAGCTCTTCCTTCACGCTGTAGCAATTAAAAAGCACATATGACCCACAGATCCTCTACAAACAATTCTCCTCCCACGCAAGTTCTGCTCTTGGACACTTTGATCCAGTCACGCTATACCAGGTACCACAGAAAGCAAAGAACTGCCCCTGACAGTTCTAATGGGCAACCCAGCCTCGTACTCCGCAAGCAGGCAACAGTCTCTTACCTACATAGTCTGGGTACGTTCCGTACGCAAACAGGTTCAGCAACTGGAAATAAGCAGCATTTGACCCTTCGGTAAGCTGGATGGGAAGAAAAGAAAAGAAACTCCATGTAACATGGTAACAGTCAATGTGACCCTGAACAGGCAATTTCTCCAGAGAATGTTTTAAGTCCACACAGGACAAGCAGTACCCACAGAAACCATTATGTCCTGAGCTTAAAGAGTCGGACCCTTTTGAAAGCCTTATGAGCAGTAGCAAATTTCAGCCATTTTAGAGTCAAGATCATCCAGTCGCTTTTATGCAGTAGAATTTAACTACAGTTTGGACTGTTGTCACGGTTTGGGGTCAGGGCACCCCCCAAATCTGCAACAGAACGCTCTCTCCCCCTCCCCACCCAAAAAGGGAAGAAAGGAAATAAAGGAGAGAGACTTATCGATTAGGAAAGGAAACTAGAACAGCTTTACTAAAACATGAAAATAATAATAACAGTAATAATAAAAGGTAAATACATACAAATATGTACAAATCCAGTATTGAACTCAACCCCCCAAACGGTAAATACGTCACNTCTAACCCAAACCAGGACAACTGTCAATTGCTTTTAGGAGGTAAAAGAAAAAGGCAACTCAATTTCAGACAGCAACCTCCAGGGCCAGCTCTTCTCACCACAGGACAATCATGCAGGCTGTGCTGCTGGTTGGTTAGGCACCTTTGCTGCTTCTGGGAAAGCTAACAGAGCTCACCTGCAGAGCCACAAAAACTTCAAAGCAAAGTAAGCCAGAACATTTTGAGCACATTTGAAAGTAAGAGCGCTCCTCTCACACACAAACACCTCACTGGAATAACTGCTGCACCAAGCAGTGTTTTTTATTGAGTGAGGTGTTTTAATAGCATTTGCTGCACACAGATCTGGCAAAAAAAAACCAACCCTCATACTTGTGATGTGAAGCTGAATAACCATAGAGGCATTTTTCAGTGTGTCTAAGAGCCCATCTGGAAAGCCAAAGTTGCTGAATGCCACATTGCCCCTACTGCAGAGACACTCAGCCCAGATTCCCTCACTGTAGTAGAGGGGGGTGCTGGAGAGGTACTCTCAATAACAGCTCTAGAACTTATTTTCCACCTTGGTTTGAAATGGTTTGGCTTTGGTTACCAGCCAGGCCTGATACTCCAGACATCTGCCCTCAAAGACTTTTGCAGAGAACTGAAGTTGTGCTTTCCAGGACAATGAAGGAGTAGAAAGGGATTTTTTCATTGCTGGCTGGCTAGGTGCCTCCTTAAAATTGTTACTATGATGCTGCTGCCAGGTCATTGCTGTATTAGCAGTCGCATTAAGGTAGCAAAGATTTATACAGGTATTTTTTAACATCTAACATACATGCCAAAGCAACATCAATCTCTCATACACTAACATCTCAGAACCAAGATAAGCTGCACCAGGTGCTTCCTGGCACAGAAATTTCATGCACAAGCCGTCTGTGGAAGCTTCTGGGAATGCCTTATACTGCGAGTGCAGAGGAACATTAGGATAGAAACTGATCTCTTACCTCTTGTACATTTGTTAACTCCAACAGCTCTCCGAAGACATAAACCCCAGGAGCTTCCAGCACTTGATTTATAAGAGCAGTCAGAGCTGAGCCACTTTTACCTTTGGCTAGTAAAATAAACTGCTCGAGAAGATTGCAGGACGGTTTCTGTTCTCCTGCCATTCTAGGTTTTCAATCTGTCAATAAAAGAACATGAAATTAATACATCCTTTTTCCTCTGCCCAATCCCATCTGGCAGCAGATCAGGAGGTAAACTCAGCATAGCAATGTTTCGGGGTCAGCAGAGGCTGCTTTTTCCTCAGCATTCAGAGGACATGCCTGGAACCCAGCTGATTCCACTGCAGGTTTATTGGGGGAGCAAAAATTATTCGCGCAGCACCTGAGCAAAATTTCTGCAGACTGTCTGGTCAGTCTCCTAAAATGACCTACTCCTGCCAGTAGGAAAGGAGTTTAGATTCTGTGCTTTTCCTTCTACCGATTGATGCTGCCAAATAATGCCAGCTGCAAAGGTGTTTATTGTTGCACCTTTGAGAGGCCAGCCAAGACTTCCTCCTTCCTCGTCCCACAGCTTCAGAACAGCAACTAACTAAATGCTCTGTGAAGAGCCCATCCACCTTGTAGATCTGCACGTCGTACCTCTTGCTTTGACATCAACTACGGACAAAGCACGCGTAGAGAATTCCTGTTGCCTTCCAAGCCTAAAAGGCAAGAACAACTGCGGCCTGTAAGTAGCTTACCAGTATACATGGTACAGTTGAAGTGTTTTGGGTTAACTGGAAAGCTTAAGTGATAAAAATACCCCTTCTACAAAGGCTCTATTTAACTCCCTGGAAAGGGAGGTCTTTGTCTTGGGCTTTTGCCTGACATTTCTGGTGTGCTGGGTGTCTCCCAGCACCAACAAGTTGTTTTTGAAATGTAAACCACTATTTATTAACAAGTTTAACAAAACAAGAAAAAACTTCCGAAGCGTATTACTCAGACACCAAACAAAGAACTTAGCAGACACAGCGTTATGTTTGCTTTGGATAATTCTCAAGTATAGCAGGTTCCCTTTCCTCTGGTGAAGAAAACCAGCCACCACAGAACCTGTCTCATTCTGTGTGACCCCTGGGACCACATCAGCCTTCATGGGGGTGGTACGGCCCCAGTGGTGCCTGCATTGTTGTACCATGCATAACCAAATTAAGACTTGCGAAGGTAACGCGGCCGTCTTCCTTTATTAGTCAACTTCTAAAAATACACCTTACTCCCTTCCATTACACCTGCAGGCACAAACGGCCTCAACCTGAGTGGGCAAGCTTTTGTGCTCCCCGCACAAAGATTTCCTGTGCAAAGCCTCTTTGGGATTCTTTTCAGCACATGCAGCCTGGTTGAACAGTGCCTCGGCTTCGGCTGAGAAACCCCTGCAATACAGTAACACCCAAGGTGGCTTCCTAGCACACCTGAGGGTACACCAGTCCTCATCTCCCCATTCGCAGGTAAGGAACGGACACAGAGGACCGGCAATTTCCTCAGCGGAGCGCATGAAGGGTCGGAGCTGGGAATCGGACCCACATTTCACAGCTCTCCAGCTGCTGTGCCCCCTCAGAGGTAACCACAACACGACGCTGGCTTCACCCACGCCCAGCCAGGCCATGCCCGTTCTCTGCCCCTTCCCAAGCTCCGGCTCAGACACCCACGCTGCCGTCGCGCCCTGTCCCCGGGGCCACCTCGCTGCTCCTTCCACCACCGACTCTCCCCGGCCCGAGCTGACCGAAACACCGACGGAGCCGCTCCCCGGGAGCTCGGCCAGGGCCCGGCGANGCGCGCACAGCGTTCCGCGCGCACAGCCCCGCCCCCGCGCGGCGGCCGCCACCGGCACCGGCACCGGAGAGATCCCGAGGGGCTGGAGCGGGGGCAGAGGAGGCAACGGGGCTGGGGAAGGGCCTGGAGAATAAATCTGCTGAGGAGAGATTGAGAGAGCTGGGACTGGTTAGTGTGAGGAAGAGGAGGCTGAGGGGAGACCTCATCGCTCTCTCCAGCTCCCTGAAGGGACATTACAGAGAGGTTGGTGCTGGGCTCTTCTCACAGGTAATTAACGATAGAACCAGAGGGAATGGTTCCAAACTACAACAGGGGAGGGTTAGACTGGATATTAGGGAAAAAAAAAATACTGCACGAGTAATCAGCTACTGGAATAGACTGCCCAGGCTAGGGATTGAATCACCATCACTGGACGTGTTTAAAGGGCGTTTAGATGTGGTGTTGGGGGATATGGATTAGGGGTGAACTTTGCAGAGTAGGGTTAACGGTTGGACTCGATGATCCCGATGGGCTTTTCCAACCTCAAAGATTCGATGATTCTATGATCCACCCTCGGCACCGGGACCCGCATCCCTGGCATCCATCCCCCGGCACCAGGACTCTGGCGCTGGGACCGCACCCCCAGGACCCATCCCCCAGCACCGGGGCACAGCAACCGGGTCAGCCCCGCTGGCAGCGGCAGGCAGCCTGGCCAGGTCCCCCACAGCCGGGCCTGGCAAACGCCGCCTCTCGAGCTCCACTGCTGCTCAAAGAAGCAAGTGAAGTTTGTGTCCCTGTCCCCGGGGACACGAGGTGCCCCAGCAGTGCCACGGGGTCTGCACTCCCAAGTGCCCCATGCATTGCGTGTGGCACTTGGTGACACGGCCTAGTTGATGTGGAGAGGTCAGGTCACAGGCTGGACTTGATG
>WEIS01035287.1:0-17165 GCA_013389965.1 Todus mexicanus
TTTTTTTTTTAAATGATGAAATTATCTTGAGGAGCAGCTACTAGAAGATGTTCTGAAGGATTTGGAAGCTTGGTAGACAGAAAATCTCTCTATTAAAATATTCAGCTTCTTAATCAGATTTTTTTTTAATGTGTATCCACAAAATAATGAGAAAAGTAATGGGAATCCTACCTATTTCCACGAAGACTTGCCCTTTCTTTCAGAAACAAACAGAAAGAGACAACAAAGTACACAATCGCTGAGCGCTTACAAGCCACACTCTATTACTTCAAGAACATAATAACAAAACAAAGTCTTATTACACATATTATAGATGCAGAAAGCACAGAAACGGCACGGAGTGTGAAGGAGAAGATCAGTCATCATGCTTACTTCAGCACTACACAGAAAGGTTTACAAAAGCAAGTTCAGATTGGGTTTCTTAAAAGACCCTTAGTGAAAGTACTGACAGCAGCCCTTGTTTCCAGAAGGTGAGCTGGTTTGTTCCTCCTGGAAAGCATTACCCAAGACACTTCTCCATTGCAGCTTGCATTACCATTTCAAACAAAGCATGAAGTACTGAAAAAAGACTGGCTGGAATAGGAGACAGATGTTACCCTCTGCTTTCTGAAATATTTACTAGCTGTAATGAGTCTGTAAAAAGCAACGTTGACTCAGCTACTGCATTCCCAAATTCCTTCCAGACTCTGGGCTAAATATCCTCAATGCCTGGCAATGTCATGTTGCTTTCTCTAACACTTTCCTCCAGCACCTTCCCCTGCAACGCCTCGGATCACACCCCTCCTTGTGAACCAGCACAGCAGGCCTGAGGTGACTGCTTCGCACTACACTCTCTAGCCAAGGCTGAAATGAAGAAGCTTGTTGCGCCTTCAATGTAATTTTCTTTAACTTATCCTTTTTTACATTGATCACTTGCCTTTCTCTTTTAAACTCATCCACTTTCTCATTTACTTCCCATTTCTAACAAAATATCCATTTTATTTCTTACTTACCTCTGATCATTCCATCTTCAAATTCCCTCTGAACCTGCTTACCTTTCACAGCCCCCTTATTGCTGCATCATTTCGGCTTTCATTTGATTGGCTTTTCATTTTCTGGAGAGTTTTTGGCACGGATAATTTACTACAGTTTGAGGTGTGAAGATAACAGTACGTTTCTTTTCCCTTGCATTCCTGCATCTCTTCTAACTCTTGTATAAAAGTCCAACACCTACACTTAACAGATAGCGAAATTGAGGTACAAAGTGGCTTACACAAAGTCACACAGCTTGGAAAAGGCCCGTAACTTTGTCATGCAAAAGCTTTATCTCCGATGCAGTAGTTACATTCTTGAATACACTCATCATTTCTCGGCCATGACAGACAGAAAAATTCTGAAAAGAAACAGCACAAGATCTTGACCTGTCCGACATAGCGGAGTTCTTCTGATTGACATCAGCTCATGAGCTTGCTCCTGACTGATCATTCACCCCTTGCTGAACAACCCTAAGCTTCACAACACGTCTTAACTAAAAGGAATTTGCTTATGTACTTTGTCAAGTCTAAACCGGTTCACAGAAAACATGCAGGGAAAGCACGTGGTGTTCGAGATTTACAGCTAAGTTCAGATGCTCTTGTGCTTTGGGTGTTAGCTTCAGAGAGCAATGTAACAAATATGGGGTTATTTTAATCTTCTGTAACTGCATGAGATTCAGATTTTAATTGACTTCTTCCCTCCTGAACTCATCTCATAAAGTGCGTTAGGTATATCTGCTGCGTAAATAGAAGAATAATATGTTTAAACGTCTGTCTAGAGAGTTTCTTCCACCCAGAGATGAAAATCGATACAACTCAAAGAGACGTCTTTTGTTAATATAACTTTTTCTTTCAGCATGTTTCTAACATGTTTAATATTTTTCAGTGTTACTTTGTTGGCACCGAAAGCCCAAGCTGTGTTGGCAGATCCCTGAACTTGCACTCCAGAGACGTTTTCTACTCTTGGAGCCATTTTTAACATCTTGGACAAGTAAATACAACTCTCTTGGCCCTTATATCCATTCACAGCCTGTCCCTTTTGAGCCTTGTTGCTGTAAAGATGTATGCTTGGATTTGATTGTATAAACTACGAAGGTAGTTAGTGAGCTGCATGACTGTGAGCAGCCCAGTGACTTAAAATTACAATTAAATCCAGCGTTCAAAGCTTTGTAAGATATAGTTTTGGACTGTGCACTCTTAGATTGTGCTGAATTGCGCTAATTTATCTACCAAATTTGATGCATCCAAACTCAACTCAGCCTCCACCTGTAGTACCCCCCAAAAAAGCCAGTGGCCTTTGCAGGCTGGAACGTCAAAAATGCCAGTGAAATGAGCCAGCTGTGCCTTGTTTTAGGAGCATTTAGGAGAGTTAGATAGTCCCAAGAACCTTTAGGAGCAGGCACCTGAGCATAGGCTCTCAAAGCCTCCACGGAGAGCAGAGCCAGTTTTCTTCAGTAAGGTGGGGCCAGAGGCATTCACAATACTTGTGTCTAACCTCAAAATCAGATTCCAGGCTCGGGGCTGGGCAGGAGTGGAGGCTTCAGGTGAAATGCATCTATCCGAGGGCTCTTACAAATAGCCTGAGTTTGCCCCTCTGGACTGAATACTGTCAGGCTGAAAATATACGCTGGAAAACCACTCTCCATTTCCCCCTCCAATCAGCCTATAAATAACACGTGTGGTCCAGAATGGCCCTGATCTTATATCAGGAATAGATGCTGTGGTGCAACAGTGGCAACAACAAACAGAGGGGAATTGGTTAAGTACTTTGAGGGTTAAAATCTGTGCCCTGAACAGTAAATTTTACAGCCAAAAGTGAGTCTTCTATAGTCTCATTTATTATTGCAGAAATGATTGGAACTGGGGACCATGACACTATTACCTGTTACTGCAGATTTATTGAAAATTAGCAATTCCATTTATATCTATGAGATTTCAGGGATTATTCTGTTATAGACTGGAAAACTGATAGATTTATAACTCTGGTGAATCTAGTTGTACCAACTAATAGAGCAAGTGAGAAAATTTAGAGGTTTGTACTCCTAAAGGAGTTAACCTTTGGATAAAGAAACATTTTTCAAGTAGCATCTGAGAAATTATTGGATCCATAAATTCTTGCTGCTGTAGTATGAAAAATATTCATTTCCTGGGTTTTATATTTTTTTGTTCAAGAAAGATACAAAAAGCAAATGTTAGTACATAAAAATTTCACTCCACTCAGAGTCCTGCTGTAATTGCTACTGTACCTTTTGTAAAAACCTATGGCAGATATTGGCAGAGCTTACTTGGCTGGCCCTAAGGAAAATTTCAAGCTATGTATCTTCTAAATTCATTAGCATTGCACTGACATGAGTGAATTTGCTCGAACTTTAATTTTGATCTTTTGGGTACTCACTGGACTCCTTAAAAATTGAATTCAACCTGCAAAGGTATTAAATTCATGCAAGGATATTGGGATTTTTCTGGTTGAGTTTTATTGTTGTTTTCAATATGAGACATCTCTGACTGTGGATGAGGCTTGTGTAAATTGCTAAAATAATCTTCAAGCTTCTGGTAAGTCTGTAAGAGATTCTGCTAAGCTCAGGCCTCTATCTCCCCAAAAAAGCAATACAAAGACTTTGGAATTCAACTCTTAGGGACAATGAGGTTTGGCCAACCCTGCCGCTGGTGTTTTCCCTGTGCCTCCTGCCGTAGGAGCTGCTTTCCTTTTAGCCCCTACGCAAACTGACCAGGCAAGCACTGCATATACGAACCAGAGGGTGCCCTCAGAAAGACACTCAGGTACTACAGACTTGCATGTACAACGTTGGAGCCTGGCTGAAAGCATCAAGCAATACCACAGCAATACATGAGGGTGAGTTTGCAGCTCCCTGTTTCTCTGACACAAGTCTTTAGGATGAAATAAGCTTATTAACTGTACCTTATGGTTGCTCAGACTCCTCGGTTTGCAGCCAGGGCACGCGGCTCTAATTCCTCTATCTTTTAACTGCTACGAATGGGATGCCAGCACCAGCAGCGCTGGCAGGACCAGACACACATCCACAGCCTCAACTGCAAGAGAAATGAGATGACATCAATGTGTATAGAAAGTAGCCATTAGTGAATAGAGTAGCTCATGTTTTGGAGTGATATACACCATTTGCCTTGTCAAACAGCACATCGCTGCTACCTTGGCGTGGCTGCTTTAATACTGATTATTGGAGATACTGGAGAACAAGTGAAAAAATATGCAATTTATCTATGAATATAAGTATACGAGAAATATTTAGTGGGGCATTAGATAGCTTCTTAGTAATGTGTGAACAGTGATCATTGTATTCCTACACTGAAAGCATCAACACAATTAAAATCCTAATAACAGCTATCACCCATGGTGCCACGGTCTTCCATTTGGCACTCTACTCATTCAGGTATATTAAGGAGGTCACTGGGTTTGCTTCTAAACTCAGCTATGCTGAGTGAAAAGATTAGGACTTCCTTGGGACTACCCCAATTTCTCTTATGGGAGCAGAGGTAAGAATGTTTCACTGATTTCAGCTAGAGAGTTGCAGGAATTCAGGCTTAGACACTGAACTGTGAAGAATCATTTTTGCTATTATTAACTTACTGCTATTTTTGTTCAAATTACACATACAGATAAACAGATTTTTAAAATTACTTTTTAAAATAATTCAAGGTTTTATAAATCATAAAAGCTTCAGGTGCTGAGGTCTGAAAAAGAAAGAAATGTTGAATTTCAGTTACAAGTAATCCAGAGTGCTCACACTTTAAAGGGGAAGAAGAATGACAAGCATTTGTCATACAGACCACATCCCCACCCCAGTGGCACCAACTGATTTTGATTATTAACTTTGGAAAGAAGGAAAATCCTTTGTCTGAGAGTCTCTAAGGAAAAAAGCCCCTGAAATTATCCCGTCATTTCACAATCAATAAGGTAAAAACAGAGTGTGCCAAAGAGTTATTTATGATTCCATCAGACCATTATAACACTGCACCTGTAACTAGAAAATAGAGGATTTCTAAGTGTCCAGTGTTTCATGAACCACAAACCAAGTTTAAAATGCCTAATGGAATTTTTATATCTGTTTATTATTTAATACAAACTTATGTGTGAGATATTTCCAGCTACAATTTAAACAAAAAAATAAGTAACTCAAAAAGAATACCTTCTTCCTGTATTTTATTATAAAGACTGTGCTGGATTTTTACCCAAGATAAGTCTGCACAGCTCCATCAAAGGCTGAGCTATCCGCCTTTAGAAAATCTCAGAATCCAGCCCAGCACACAGTACTTTTCCGATAACAACTTCAAAACCACCCTAACTTGGCTGAACTCCTTAGTGCAGAATCAAATATAAAAACTAGACAAGGAGGTATACATATGTGTAAGACTTGGTCATAATATTGAACTTTCTCTCCTTAAAGTATAAAGGAATTCTATTTTGAAGATTGTAAATCGTCGTTTTACAACAGTAGTAATTCCTCTTTAGGAATATGAAAATAGTCTTGGGTATACCTGAAAGATTATTGCTTGTACCTTTTTTACACAAATCCACAAAAGTGACAAACTACAAATCCCTTTTTGTATCACTCCTGCTCTAAGCAACAAAGACAATGTATTTGGTAATGCAGCATGGAATTTAAGGCTATTTTTTCAATAAATTTTAGAGTTAAAAGAAAAATTTAAAAATAATAATGAAAAAGAAACTTTTAAACTCTGAGCTTTAGCAGAATTTTACTCCCCTTGAACTCAAGGGTAAGCAACCAGCTTGGTGTGAGAAACAATGACTACATGATTTTCAGACTCACAGAATGTCAGGAGCAAGGAGCACGCAAGAATGACGCAAGGCAACCAGTTGCTTAACTAAACAGAAAACACTTAATCCCTCAAACAGCTGCTGAATTCCCCAAGAATAATTTTCTTTGCGTTGTTCAAGGAAGCTCAACAATGTCATAATATCATTTTGCTTTAATACGTCAGTGGATCGGTACTTCAGACTATTAGGAGGGGAAGCATTTTAGCCCCGAGACAGGCAATAAAAAGGAAGTTTAACAAATAATGAGTAAGAGAGCAAGACGACAGGCTGCGTTCTCCATGTAAATCACAGTTGTTCCAGAAAGGCTTGGAAAGAGGGGTTGCTATTTGCAACTAAGAGTCAACTGAAAGTTAATGGGGACATTGCTAAAGATCACAGACAAACGGTTACTGTACTTTTAATGAATATTTTATTCATGTCACCTTTAAATTAGTTAAATTTGATAGGATGATAATGTAATGCAAAATGGCTTCCTCCCCAGACCGTTTTAGGTGGAGGGTAGATCAGAATTTAATTTTAGGCTAATGCCAGGTCAAAATTAAATTTAAAAAATTATGGCTGCAAAGTAATAAATCCAAAGTGACCAATGCAAAAAATATGAAGTTAATGAGATGTGCAAGCCATTTAGAAAACCACAGATATTTTATATGACATGTATTTTTCTTATCTGGAAACAAGCCATTTTAATACCTGCTGACAGGGATGAAAGTGGGGCGAGGAGAGGAAGGGCCACTCTTAAAGTTGTTGCTATTGGATCTTGCTAGAGTTATGATGATAAATGCAAAAAGCTCATGATGGGGGTATTCATCATTTCATCAGCAAGCTTGTTAAAAACTTTTCACCCCTAAATCCTCTTTCAGGTCTATGTGTTCTGCTTTTCAGAACTCACATATGCCAAAGAAATTGTTGGCGAATTAGGTCACAAGGCTGCCACGAAACCATGAGCTACGGGATCAGGTAGGGCACTTTCTCCTTCCTCTCATTTCCCGTATCTATCATAAAGCTGGCACACATGACCACACAGCTTATGCTTATCCAAAGGATCTCACAATTTAAATCTACTTTTATACACCCTTACCAGTCATGTGGATACCGTGCTTCCCTTAGCTACTTTCCTTCCTCAAAGGAAGGTGGTCCCAGACAATGCCGAAGAAGGGGGTCAAGGGACTGCTAAACCATTAGCCTGCAAAGAAGGCAGGGAAACAAGGTAGGAGGGCACAAAATAAACCTGAGGGATGTAGCCGAGACAAGGAGGGAGGAGTGAGAAGGGACAAGTTTGTGTATCACTGGTAGGGCATCGCCTTTCCATTCAAATTCAACAATAAAGAGATACTCCCAGATAGCATGCAAAAAAAAAAAGTAATGATGTCAGATATTTTGTAATGATGTCGGATAGTTTAACTATGAGAAAGACCATTGTCACTTGTAGATTGCACCAGATCTAAGACAAGAAAAATGTAGCCACAGGTGTTGCCCTTGATGCTGGCTGTCTACCCACGAGATGCTGCTGGACTTGCTGAAGCTTGAGAAGGCACCAGGGCCGTAAGGGCATGACAACCCCAGCACAGAAGCTGTGAGGAACTCGGTAAGAAGAATGTGCTCCACTGAAATGAGGTCTGAGTGGAAAGTGTGGAAACTGAGCTCTTCAGAGAGGAGTAAACTCATTTCATGCAAAGATATTAAAGTCTACAGAGCACGATTCTTCCCTTGCAGTAAAGCCTTTGTTATGTGAATATTATTGCAAATAAGAAAAATACACCCAGGGAGTTTCAAAAATTGAGTAAGTCACCTGAGTCCAAGTTATTTCTGGATATTCTGGTGGCAGCACTGCAGCTGATTGAGCCGAGCATGTCTGCTACTTTGAAGGGTGAGTAGGTTACATTAGCCATGCCACACTAACTTTGACACTGGACTAATGGACTATACCATCCCCAGGTTCCCCCTCCAGATCATTTGCAAACTGAAGGTAGAGGAGAGGGAGGCTTCCTACCCATTAAAAAGCACATCAAGTTGTCACGATGCTTCAGCGTCTACAGTGGCAAAGGTATTTTGGGCAGAATTTCAGGTATGAGTGTTATTTCATAAAATCTAAAGTGAAATCTGGGCACATAAATGGACATTGCTTTCTCCTCACGGCACAAAAATGAAGAAAAGGGGTACCCCTGCTCCCCATTAACTTAAAATGAACAGTGCCCCCAATCCAGCTCACTACCAAGCATCCAAAGGAGCTGCCTGGGTTTTAAAACCAGTAGCGCTGCACTTGTCCCAGCAATCAGCATCCTGAGTGGAGCATTTTAAATATTCTCCATCTTCATTGAAAGTCTGGGTAGCAGATAAATCCCAGAGAAACACACAGAGCTCTGAGCATCAGCCCCACCCCATCGTGAAGAGGGACAGTGACTACAAACAACTGATCCTGAGCAATGCTGAGCAGCTGTGCTCCATGTTGGACCTCTCGTCACAGTACATAAATTATTCTAATTTGTTGTCCTTACTAGACAGCTCCCTGATAAGCTGGAATGGTCAGCAGGACGATTGATTTTTATTTTTGCTTTGTGTGTGTGTGTGTGAATGCTCACTTTAAGCAATCTCTTCTCCAGGCTCAGTTTGATAATCCATTTCAAGCTTTTATTTAAACTCTCTAAGAGAAAAAAAAAAAGCAAGAATGAATTAGAAACTGGAAGAACACAAAGAAGCTAGAAAGAGAAGATCAATAACTCACATACACAGCAGTAAACAAACTGGAACAATTACAGTGAGAGATGGTTATTGATCAATATCAGGAGCAGCTCGTACGTTGGCACCTCTGCTAATACCAGACCTCGATTGTGTTCTTACTTGCTCACAATATAACTGCATTCTGCAATTTTTATCACTACGGAATTTTAATTCCCTTTTATTAGTGAAAATCAACCATCTGTTTTTAGGCGGTGGTCGTTACCAGTACATTTACATATCAACAAAATGCTAACTGCCCCTAGATCATTGTAACCAGTCTCGCAGACTGGAAAGCTGAGCTGCAGAAAGATAAACTGACCTTCCCAAGGCCAGGGGCAGAAGCTGTGAGATACTTGGATCTCCTGAGCCCTGGGGACTTTATTTCTGGCAATTCTAGTCCCTATAGACCTTCACAGCAAGAAAAAAAAAATAAGAAAAAAAAAAGAAAGATTGAAAAATGAGCCAGTATTTACAATACTGGGAAGAGTCCTCATGACAAAAGTCCTCCCTGGCTTTTCTTTTCACAATCCTTTTAAAGAAACTTAATTTATGATACAACATGACAAAAATGTGCCTTTCATTTCTCCCATCTCCAGTTGTTGCGGCATTTCTAGCCTAAAGATCATGACATATAATTGCAAGCAAGTGCAAAAGTCATCCCATGTAAGTTAACACAATGAAATACAAAATAAACATCTACTCGGCCGATGTGACCGCCAAAAGGAGCAAACTGCCTGACTTTGGCACTGCAAGTCAGAAATTCCAGCCCCTTCTGCCAGTCCCACCACTGCCTTATGCAAAACAGCGGAGGCTTTTAATTCTCACTGAACTTCCCTCTCAGGTACTTGCCTGGTCTGTAAAAACTATCACGCGCTCAAATTTTGTTCAATTACACGAGTCAGAGTAAAATTTAACTTTCCGTTGGTTTGAACTTTGTGGTTGGGACTTAATGAGATGTATCAGCACCAACACAGCTTCCCCTTTCTAGGGAAATTGCTCCCTCATAGATATCTGAGGTAACTGGGGTTTAATTTAAGGCATAAGTATCAATCTGCAAGCCTGTCTCCATAAAATCTTACTTAAAAAGACAAGTTGCTAAGAAATAATGAGCTGAAGCCTGTCCTCTTTAAATGTTTCTTTAATAAAATAAGCTCACCTTTAAAAAAATAATAAAAAAATCCCAGAATTCTATTCACAAATCATATTAAAAATCTAGGGGTGAAGAATTAGATCTGACTGAAAAAAAAAAATCAAAATCAAAGTTAACAAGAAGTAAAATTATTTATGATAAAGTGGGGGTTTTTTCCCAGTTTGAATTATATTTTACTAAAACCTGACTTTTTGATAGATGAAATAGTTGAGTTTCAAGCCACTGGTTCCAAACTTTTACAGAAACATTGATGAAAATATCTATAGGCAAGAGATTGTCCATGAAGCTTTGATTTGAAAAAAATATACAGATTTTCAACAAGAAGACTTTTACTGTCAACAATTTCAAGAAGATCTACTTAAAAGGCAGAGGATCAAGAGCCTTGGCAAACGTTAACAGGCATAACCATCAACAGTATACAGAAGTGGTGGAGACGTACTCTGGCTATATGATCAAAGCCCACCTTAATGGTAACAATTCCAGCGAACCAGACCTCAAGTCAGGATCTTTACAGAGAGATCACCCAAAGTCCAGAAACATTCAGGAAATCTAACCTGAGACTTTTCTAATCATAGTCTAATAGCGCGTGGCACCATTAGTAACGGCCTTTGGCGAGCTGGGAGTTGAATTTATCAAAATGGTTCATAGATTTCCTTCCATCATATTCCCTATCGCATTCCTCACCTCTTTTCCTTCCTTGCGCCCTTCCTTTTAGGAAAGCTGAAAAAGATGCCAAGTGGAGTTTCCAACGGAAAAGTGATGAAAAGCCCCACCTCATCCCCAGGGAGAAGGCAGCAGAAATATCATACGATACTTTTTGAGTTGAGGGCACACTCTGTGCTGCTTTTGCTGCAGCTATCACACGCACTGTTACAACTTAAAGGATGACCTCTGGCACCAGGGCACTATCAATATCAACTGATTCGCACAGACGAAATAAAAACCAGAACCACTATCTCTGTCCTTATACTCAAGAGCAGGTATCTTGAGCAAATAGGGCAGGGAGGGGTTGAATCAAAAGCAGCAATGGACTTCTGTTGGTAGATGTTGGTTTTTTTTTCACCATCATTGCCCCAAATTGAGAGTTATTACAGCTCTTGTGCTGTGCACACAAACAGCCCTAAAGAGATGTTCCCACGAGTATCCTGGAAAGAGCACTAAAGTTGGTTGAACATCCTATCTCTGTTGAGTCGTATTACAAGCTTTACCTTTCCCCCCTCTTCCTTTTTCTTTTTTTATTTAAGCATCCACTGTGCATTTCCACTTTAGTTTTTATTCTGAACCAGCCCTCTACTGTCTTGACTTTCAGATGCTCTTCAAAAATCCATCACTGATTTCCCTGTAATCCTTACACAAAATGGACAATATGCTAAGGAAAACCGCCTTGCAAAGTTGCCAAAAGAGCAATTCCAATCTAATTAGGAGTTGGTACTGCTTCAGTGAAAGCAGCACAAACACTGTTAATATTCACTGCAGCTGCTTTGTCAATAACTCCCAGGGAATCCTCCAATTTATAAGAAAAATCGGGAAACTATTGGATTCTATGACACTGATAGATCTATCAGTATTCATTGCCCCTATCCTCTGCAACACAAGGCACAAATGCCAATAACTCTAACAGTCCCTTAAATGCTGAAGGATCATTATTAAAGTGTGCTTGGCATCCCTGGTCATTAATTATAATCTTGTGCACATATGCAGTGTGATTGCAGGAAATAATCAGCTTTGTCTGCCAAATTGGCAACATTTAGAATCTAATTTGTTATGACATACCATCAAAGATATTTAAACAACAAACCCAAAGCTCTGCTGCACTGCACACACTGTTAAAATACCAGATCACATCATTAAAAAATAGTTAACATATCCGAGGGGAGGTAATATTTATCCTTGAACCCTGGTTCAAGTGGAATTTCCAGAAAGAACAGTTATATCCTCTCTCCCTTGCAGTTCGCAGGAGAGGAAACCCTCTCCAGAGTGACGGACGGAGGGAGGGAATGACTTCGATTACACTACAGACTTGCTGTCAGTCAGGAGCTATTAAACGGCCATTGAATAAATGTTTGCCAAGAGCAAAGCTTACCCAGGATTACTGCACTGCTCAGGATGCCTGCAGATTCATTTAGAGACTTGAAACTCATATTTATCTGCCTAATTTCTCTCATAGCCCCTGTTGCCACTCTCATCCACCTACCTCTGCTTGGCCAGCAGAAGGATGTGAACACCTCCAGTCCCCTCCAGCCTCGCAGCTGGGATTGAAGCAAAGGTCTGTCGTGGGGAGGGGAATGTCTCTGCCCCTCATCTCTGCGGGAAACAGCAGAGGAGCTTCCCACCCAGAAAGACAAAATGTCAACCTCCACCACACCCTTTTCCAATTTCAACCTGTTTTTATTCCTGCTCACTGGACAGGAATTATTTCTTCCTCGTTATTTAGTTTCTTCACATTGACTAGGACAATGGCAGTCCCTACAATCCAGCTGAAGGAAACAGAGGGACTCCCATAAAACCCCTTTGTGCTGCTGTCTCAGAAGACCAACTCCAGCTCACGCAGGATGTAAATCCTGCAGAGATGGGACTTTTTCCTCTGGGCAGTATTCAGTGCCCTCTGAGGAGCAGTCAGCTATGCTGAAGATTTTCTGCCATGGGTAGAATCAGCAGAAAAAACACCACCGATGCTGCTGGACTTTGTTTAGTCCTGGGAAAGGGCTTGGCTGTGCAACAGGTTTGCATCAGAGAGGCTCAGGGCATCCTGATATCTGCTAGGGGTGAGCTCTCAATCTGCAGATTATTCACTTGTGAAACACAGAAGAGAGGTGCCGTTTAGAGGGTATTAGGATAAGGTGTTACAAAATGACAGCAACCAAGTCAGCTTGAAAACTTCCAAGACTCCAAAACAGGAACTTGCAATGAGACTTGTATGAGACTGGAAAATTCAAGGGCTTGCCAGACATGTGTATATCGGGGGGTGCAAAAGACATCATCATATGATGTGTGTACATAATACAATTTCTTTTCCCAGATCTAGGGTAAGATTATTAAAATACGTATCAAAACAAAGTCACAATTTAAATATTGAGTTGTGTTTTTATGCACGAAACACAACTCTTTTTTTTTTTCTTCTCTCGAAATAAATGAACAGAATTATTTAAAAATGGCAAAGCAGACCACTTGTGTAACATCTGTTAAAGAATTGTTTCTAAACTGAAATATGGCTATGGTTCTTATTAAGAGAGATATGAAGCTCTTATTAAGGGTATGAAGCTGAAGTTGTGTATTTTTCTGCAGTCTTTTCTGACACTTTGACACTTTTCCCCCTCCGTGCTGCTTCAGGGCACGTTCTTGCTTCCGTTCCCTCCCATCGCGGGAGTCTCCATCAGCCCAGTTAAAGCTGAGGATGGAAAATGCAAGGAGAACCGACAAGTGCAAAACACTTATCTGATGTGATTGCTTCTCCATTCTCACAGTAATGACTGTTTACTCCAGGAGACTAGACTTCAACAGGACATTTTGTTTAGTTCATGTGACAATTTCCTCCTCTATTCCCCGGTTTTCTCAGGATCCAGCGCTCTGTATTATTGAAACGGCAGCTTAGAAATCACAGTTTTGCACAAATCCATTTCGCCACATTCTCAATTGCTGTCATCAGCCACTGAACCAACACTAACATCTTTTCTTTTCTTTGTTGTGGTATTCTGTAGCTTGTAACTAATTTAATAAGAAAGTCTTTTAAAATACCTGAAAATAACTGTGGGTTGTTTTTTTTTCCTGCAGTAATTATCGTTACATATGTTTCTTTACCACACAGATTTGAAATCTATGGCTCCCAAGGATACTTGAAATAGAAGGTAATAAAATGAACTCAAATTCATTGTCCTGAAAAGGTAAACTGTATCAAAGGTACTTCAGACTATTAATACCTATTATATCAATATTCTTGAAATATTTCCATATTTTCAGAGAAAAATAACGGAGATGAACCTCTAATTAGCATCTCAAAAACAAAGCAAATATTTTCTGCATCACTGTATAGATTTCAATACAGTATTAACCTTTAAACTTTCAAGTAAGTAACTTGTATAGCCTTACCTTGTTTGCTTTTTTTCTTTCTTACATTTCATATCTGATTGTATAGGAATAGATGCGAACAAACACATAAAACTAGATAAAACTTTGTGCGTCCCATTAGGATAAGCATTTAACTAACAATTTTCATATAAATGGTGTACGATCACAAAAGTACCACACCGTGCATAGGGTTTAATACAGTGTTCTTAAAAAAACAGCAGATGGAGAGTTCATAATGAATTTAAACAGGACACATTTTACCTTGAGAAGTTCTATTACAGTGTACGCCATTAAGGCCAACATTTAAGTTCTTTATAATAATATAGCTATAATTATTTTCTTTTTTTCTTATTTTGACAGAAGTTATTCAGCACTTACGGAAAGCCCTAAAACACTGGCCTTGGAAACAATGTCCTTTCAAATAAACCATTTATATTAACTGTCCAATGAACAATGCCTTTACACTGGGAACCAAACCTAAAATGGTGCAAATGAACACAAGCCCAACACGATGCCAAGCTGAGGTGCTGTCCCTGCAGCCACATGGAAAACGAACACATTGTAAGGGCAGTAACCATCGTTTCATTGTTTCCTGTGTATTTCAGCAGATTCAACTCTGAAAATGAAATGCCTCGAGAAAAAATACAGGAGTGATTTTTATCCTGACTAACTCCAGCTCTACTGGGTTCATTTTGATGCTTCCTCACGGTATGGAGGGAAGCTCTGAAGGCAGGGATTGTGTTGACCTTTATAGTAGAGAAACAGCAAGAGTTCCCCTTTTCAGTGCCAAGTTGAGACAGTGCCCCAGTGGAACAGAGTCATTATCAGCTCCCGTAATTCCAGCACTGAGTACGAGGGAAGAAGGAGGGTGCTCTGAGGAGCCAGAAAGATTGTATGTACAAGGACAAGCTCCTTGAGTCCCCATCCCTCTCCTTGCCGAGGTATTATTTCCAATACTTCAGTCACTCTTGTCATTATTCTCTGAACACTCTCCAGTTGTCAGTATCCTCTTGAATTATGGAGAGGAGAGCTGCCCACAAAGAGCACGCCAGCAGCAGTCACACTAGCGCCAAAACCAGAGGTAGCAGAACCTCTCTCTTTCTCTCCAAATTTCCCCTTATGGTCATTCAAGAATCTCATTAGCCCCTTTGGCCGTGATGTCTCCTCAGAATTCACATCTGCCTGATCATGCACAACAAACCCAGAAATACGTGTTATAGCCTGGAATTCTACACTAAGAAACTCCTGCTTAACAGTGTCTCGAATGATGGTTGGGATGTGAACTATTTCATTGCAGTGCTTGGTGTGCCCACACAGCCATTCTCCTGCATAAACACAGAACAAAAATAGTTACTGGAAACAGCAGCCTCTTCATTCTATACAGAGATTTTTTTTCCAGTTAGATGCTGTGGTGAATCAATAATCTTGTTAAATTTTCCCTTTTCCTAATAATCTCATACCTGATTGTTCCAAGCTCCTCATTACGCTCTCATTTCCCTTATCCATTTTATATAACTCCTATAGTTTACACTAGCTAACTGATTTCCCTTTCCCATGTATTTGCATCTCCTTTCTCTCATCTAAGCCGGACTGCTTCATAAATAGGAAAGGCTCTTCTTTGCTTTGCTTATTTGGTATTTGAAAGTTTTTACCTTTTCACAATTGCCTTTCCTGTTTGAATTCTTCTGCCTGGATGACAGGGTCCGAACCATCTTCAGCTTCATTAATAGCAGCCCTTTTAAAATATAAGATAATACTACTGCTGAAACTTTATACTGTTTATATGTGGCAGCTCTAATCAAATTATGATAACCTATACCTGCCATTAATTTCCAGTTCTGGGATCATTTTGCGTCATTATGAGGTCTGGCACAGAATTTCCCATGTTGGATTCAGTTCTTTATGGCATTGCATTCTTCACATCTTTCCTGAAGGCTAAACTCCTCGTGGTTCTGCCATCAGCTTGTTCACGTATACTAGATGCAAAAGGACCGGGTGACCATCGGTAGATTATAACCCCATGTGAATCTCATCATTTAGGCCAACTTTCATTGTACCTATCCTAGGTAGTACTTGTTTCTGATCAACTAACAGATCCATCTCTTGTCATGGCGTCCAGTTTCTGGGTTTGGTTGACGCTCGTAAAAATGAGAATTAATTACAGTGAAATCAGAAAGGCTGCTTTTGTGAGAGGTCTTTAGCTTAGCCCTCCGATATACAACAGTTCTTCCAATAGACGCTGTTGCCTTTCCCCGCAGGCATATGATCCTTGTGTGCCACTGAATATTCTCTGATGGGATGGTACTGCACCACTCCAAATTTTACTGCTTCTTGTGAATTTGAACTGAGGGCAAGTACAATGTGGTAAGCGCATCGTGTGTCATTTGGCACAATAAACTGCTGGGACTGACATTATGAACAGTTATCACATACGTAGCCCAGCTTTCCCTGCTTAAATAAGGAAGAAAATCCAAACTCAGCATCCCATTCTTTGAATATTGATGCTGCCAGTGACTTACCCTTGGAAAGATAATACTTATCTAGAAAGTTCATAAGGGCGTTGGGGGAATTATTTACTTGCGATACTAAAATTAATTATCTGAAGCGCTGCATAATGGATCGGCAATGTTTGCCTCATTGTCATCATTATGAAGTACACTTCATTCTTATGCCGTAGAAAATGAATATGTTGAAAAAAATAAGATGGGCATTATATACAACCTGTACAACTTTCCAAATTCACAAACAGAAGGCATTCTTCTCCACAAGCAAAACATTTTTTTCAAAGAGACATGCAAAATGAAAATCTGTTTGCTTCTTCCAAATGCTGAAGGGTGGTCTGAAGATGAAAACACAGGATAGCCTCCCTATAACTCCCAGTACTTCTGTATGGGTTCCAATAACTAGTTAGCAGAAGTCACACAAAATTAGCCGCTCCATTTCAGTAATATATAGAAAATGCTTGTATATTTTAAAAAAATCTAGAATTTTAAAAGTCTTTGTCTTCCTCCAGGAATCCTAATGCTTATTTCTTAGATCCTTGGGGAAATTAGGAAGCTACTAGACAAGTTAATGCTTTGAAGCTGTAATTTAAAAGGTTTTTTTTAAGAAACTCTTTCTTTTCTTTCCTAAGGAACTTGGCATATTTTAAACAGAAAATTGTAATAATAATTATGGATATATTGACCTCTTCGTACTCTTAGGCTGGCCACTCAAGTGAAGTAGATTTTAACCAGCTCCCTGTGGGATTCTGTCAGCTTCCCACGTTTCTGTGCTGTGGCGCTTCTTGCATTCATCTTGCAAGTTGCCTAATGTCGTCTGAAGATTTGACTCACTAAAGAAACACTTTCCTAGATCATTTTATTCCATCCTGAACAACTTCATGGCTATACGACACCTAGCC
>WEIS01035287.1:17187-30703 GCA_013389965.1 Todus mexicanus
ATGACACCTAGCCGATTGCAGGCCTGTCTGTGAAAACACTGAACTTCTCTTTGGGGCTATAAAAACGCCCCTTCTAGCTATAGTTTACTGTGGAGATGACGGGAGCTCTAGTACAAGGAAGTTTTCAGGATTTTAACTGCATTGTTTAATTTCTTGCTTGACAAAAATGGACAGCCCCCATCTGCAACATAATTTGCACTCCTGGTCTCACTGGTGTAGCTCTGATGCTTCTGAGACTTTGAATGAGCCAAAAGTCCCTGTCCAAAGCTCGTTGGTATCAATGAAGAGCCTGAAATCAAGTGTCAGGCTTTGGATCAGGCCCCAAAGGTGTGATTTTGTGCAAACTGAAGCACCACAGGTCTATCAGAGTCTCACATAGTTGCAACAAATAATCAGAGGAAGTTTTGGGGAAATACTTTAAATTTCTTACACAAATTTTTCTTCTTATTTTCCTATTAGCAAGGGAATGTTATGTCTCAGCCTCTAGCTGGAAACACAGAGAATGAGTTGAAAAACAAGTTTTCTGTACTCTGGAATTAAGCTCATTTGCTGCAACTTACACCTCACCTCTAAAAATCTGGCACGTTTTTCCCGGATAAACTAAACCAGAAAGGAAAGATGTGTATAAATGTGAGAATAGATCATGGGTTTGACACTTGTGTCAGTCTAACTGATACAATTGAGATGTTCTTCCACTGTAATCCTACACTAGGACTGTCAATGTCAGATAAAGAGCTCACATTACTTTCAAGTGTAAGAACATAGTTCACAATAAAATACACTTTGGATTGAAAAACTGCACTTATGTCCAGGCTCAACCACACAGAAATCAGCTTCTTAATGCTCTATCTCTGATCTGAATGTCACTTCTCTGCACAAGTTATCCCCATTTCACTCAATAGATTTACCACAATAAAAGAGATGTGTCATCCCAGAGGCTCTACTATGTTTATGTATATAAAGATAGAGAGCAAGACCGACTCAATGTTCTTTTCTTCGCCTCTTTATATCCACTCACTAACATGCAGAGGTGTATAATATCTTTCAAATTCATTTTACAGTCCTGGCAAACAAGGCAGTTGTCTCGACGCATGGAGACACGGAGTTTGCTGCAAGCCCTGCGCATCAAATACCAAAGACCGTCTACAGTCGTATGGGACGTTGGGAATCTTTTGAAAAATAAATATGCCTCCTAACTCAAAAGAAGCAATTTACATACAAATACATTTCCCCAAATATCTCCCTGCTTCCTAAAAGCAGAGGATACAATTATTTCAATGGATGCATTGTTACATGCCTTATTCATAACACGATTTACTAAAGTGAAGCTGGAATTTAAAAGCATCTAGATACACTTGACTGTCTACAAAGATAATGAAGTATTATTTTTATTGTTAACAGCGCTGCTAAAAATGAGATGTTGGGTGATTCAGACTTTCTATACAAAAAGCCTATAGCTCAGTCATGTAAAGCTGGTTCAATTTAAGTAGCGCTGACATAACTATTTAGCTGCTTCGATGGTTTTAGTCCTCAAACTGCAGAGACATGGAACACCTTGAAATGAATCTGGATATTTCCTTTTGTTCCTTGGCAGGATTGCTACCTTTTCATGTTCAATGCCAGGCATAAAACTTCCTGTGCCTCTGTCGCTGATGAGAACAGTAACAAACGACGACAAGCTCATACGAAAGAAATTGTTCCTAGCACTTCAGGGCAGTTCACTTGGCTTAATGTCACAACGCGCATCTGGAAAATTCATGATTTACAGCAGGAAAGCAAGTTTTTGCCTCCTGAATGAATGGAAGAGAGCTGTGCTTGCAGTATAAATAAGAAGTTTTAATTGTGGTTATCATTAAGGGATGAAATGTTCCCACTAAGAAAAACAGAAGTGAAAGGAAGTTTTTAAGTGGGATCTCCCGTGGTATCTCTCACTAACCATTTTCACATCCCTTCCTACACAGCCCCCCGCCACAGGCATGTACATGCTTATATATGTGTACACCTGCACATACATGCATGTTTATGACACTTGCCAGTAATAATTGTCTAGGATCTCAACCCTTGGTCAGCACTTTGATACGCTGAGTGTAACACAAACACAAAACACTCTAAATAGTGCTTGTACCTGAAATGTAGGGCAAGGCTCAGTATGTGATCACATACAGACAAACAGCTAAAAAAAGTCCACCATCCTACTGATCAGCTTGACAGGCAGAGGTCTCTGCACACCAGCTCCTTAGCTGCTGTGAAGTTTATGTGCAATGTCCTGCCACAACAGTGTTTTAAGAAATAAGTTAAAGGAGAATAATGAATATGTTTGGAAGCTCTTCCTCACAGAAAGGGGGATCAAACACTACAATGGGCTGCCCAGGGAGGTGGTNCAGGAGATTAATTCACTGCCTGAGCTGCTGTCCTGCCACTCCTCTATGCCCAGTAATCAAGAGAGTCCTTGAAAACACTTCTAACTTCATCTACTCTTGACTTATACTGAACTACAAAAATTTCCTTTAGCCACAGCTGGTTCTCAGGGCAGACCAATCCAGAACTCCTTGGTGGTATCCCCAATGGACAAACCTCTCCACCAATACATAAGGGTGGATTCCTGATGTATCCAACAAAAAGGGTACCTTGAATTTCATCATAGCCTCATCTTTGGAAGCAGCTGGATCTCTTTAGTCAAAGCTTTCCAAAAGTTTGAGCTTAAGGGAGACAGCCGGAGCAGAAAACTTCCGCTCAAGCAGCTCAGGTTTGGCAAAGCTGCGAGCAACTCAAAACAGGTCACTTCTAACTCACTTCTTTGGCACAGCTCCTGTTCCTAGCTCAAGCCAGCATCATCCACACATGCCTGGTGCTCACAGCACTCATCCTTTCCTGCTCATTTGATAGAAAATAAGAGTAATGAATGGCCTAAAAGGCAGTGGGTAGATGCGAACATCTGTTTGAAACACAGCTCGTAAGAAATGAAAACGTGTCAGTCAAATACCTTAACTGGAAGCACAAACCCCTTTTGAGTTCTGTTTAAATATGGGAGAAGATTTCAGCCAACCTATGCCTGGGCTTGTGTACTGTAAACCTCCCACCTAATCCCATCCATTTCTCTTTGTTCCTTTCACTAATATCAGCCTTTTAAATCTCTCTCCGTTTGGAAGCCCCAGCCCTCCCAATACCTTTAACCACCCTCATTGCACTTTCATTGAAATCAATGGGGCTTTGCAAATTACCACTGTACAGCCGACTCCATTATGCCCATTACAGATTTAAAAACATGATGACAAGAAGCTAATCTGCACGCACAACTCCCTCTCTTCTGCTGTAAATAACTCAGCCATATAATTTTTTAAATCCTGAAGTGCCTAAATTATAGACTAACAATATGCAAAATTTCATCTTCAAATAAGTCCACGGGGGTTATTTTCGTAGCTAAGATAATACAGCACTTTTCACAGACTCAGCTAAACTGTGATAGCTTCTGTTTGTTTTGCCTTGTTTCTTGTTTAAAAATGGATAAAGGCATGTCGGGCCAATTTAATTTAAACAGGATGTTCCGAGACTAAGAAGGGAAGTGGCAGAGTTTCAGTCCTACATAACATTAACAGTAGACTTAACAATCCAGTGTGCCTGCACAGCCCTTCAAAACGGGGTCTGACAAACTGCCAACCGCGTTAAAAACTCAGTTTCCCCTCTTTAGTAACACGCCTGCGTCAGCAAGGAGGAAAACAGCGGAGTTGGCTGCTCCTTAGATGTCACCCAGCAGAGCCTGGTTTCACCATGGGACACCTCCAAGGTGACAGAGTAATCTCCAGAACTTCTGGCTAGAAGCTTCTTCCAGGTAACACTGCCCAGATGATGAAGGAAGAGCACAGCACTCTATGGCTACCTGATCCCACCTCATGAAGCTTCAAGAATCGTACATGCCTTGAGCTGATGGTATTCTTTCAGCTGTACTTTCCAAGTCCTTCAATACTGAAGCACAGCAAGCAAATGCCAACACACAAAGAGTAAATGAGCGGCTGTGCCCCGTGTGAGTGATCTCAGGGACTTTCTGGTGCCAACAGTCTGTGGCAGAGTTCTCATTTGTGCCTTGGAGCTGGTACAAGGAATGGAGGACAAAATGCAAGCCCTAGGCCCAGAGAGGAGCCTTGTGACATGCCCTGTGCGACACACTCACCTGGACAGTAAAACCCTCCTGCGAGCAGCAAGAGAAGATGCCGCAGAAGTAATAAAGCAGTTTTCCCCAAATAACTTTCCTCCTCCTGTGGGTGGGGATGATTTAGCCCATTGTGCGATCTCCGCCGCTGTGTAATTTATATTCACTGGGGTGCCAGAACTGCACAGTCTCCTCTAAGTATAAGCAATTAACTCCCATTAGCATTAGTGGGAATCACTCAGGAGACTATCCCCCATTATTGATTATCTCGGTTTTGTACTAACTCAAAAAAATGTACAAAGAAAAGAAAATCACATAGTTAGTGGCTTTGGCTAAGTTAAGGCAGGCAAATTAGATTCATTATCATTCTTGAGCTAAACAGTGGGGCTTATTAGAATGTAGTTCATTTACATACTTTGATCTGATGGGTGTAGATACCTAATTATACAGCAGCCAGCAACTTATTTTTGATGGTTTTTTATTAATTAATATTCACTATTTTAATTAAATGCACAGGCTGCTCTTCTGCAAATTCTTTTCTCTTTTTTCCTGTTTCTAAAACAAAAATAACTTTTAAAACATACCTGTGAAGTACACGAGCAGCAACAGATCCCTCCACAACGCCACAGAAACGTGCACCATCACTTACAACACACGTGGCCCACAGCCTTGCCTGAGGCCCCATTACTCCTCAACCCATCCTTTGCAGCTGGCAATACCCTTGATGTTCAACCTGATACCCGAAATATACTCCTTTAGGAGTATATACGCCTTTAAGTAATATAATGGTTTATATATATTCATCCCCTCTTTACTGTAAATATCTTATTTCAATCTAGTTATTTTTATTAAAAAAAAAAAAATCAGACATTGATGTGACTGACTTTGGCAGATCTTGGTAGCTCTTGCAACCCCCCCAAAAAAATTTAGTGTATCTTAATGCAAAATTTTGAAATCCATTTTGAAGAGGTGAAAAAAAATAGGATCATTTCCTCTGTGTTCTCCATGTTTCTTAATGATCGTCTTACCTAACCATAAACACAGTAAGAAAAAGGAGATAAACATGGTAAGAAAATCTCCCATAGACATGCATAGTTCATATAAGTAACGAAGGCCAGATTGTGTTCTTTGTGTGGCCTCAAGAAATAGAAGGACTCATTTCTGCTTTTACCTGCACAGTTCTGTTCCCCCAAGAAGGTGAGAGCTGAGGTCCCAATCCAAGAGAGCACTTGCATGCATGCTTAATATGAAGCATTCACCTTCTGGGTCTCTTGTGACATGCTGTTTTAAAGAGAAGCACGGGGGATACATTCTGATGAAAAGCAGAGTACTCAGCAGATGACAAAGTTATATCCTCTCTCAGCAGTCAGTAAGATGCGACAGATTCATGCTGGTGAATGTGAGAGGGTGATTCAGCCATGCGAAAATATATGGACATACCGAAAATTAAAATTAGGTACCACACACCTAAACAGAGCAAGGCCTTGGCTCAGAATTTCCACATCAGACACTAATCTTACTTGCTGTGGTTGTGATGGCAAAGCTATACATAGACGTAGCCACAAATTTTGAGGGAGACTCAACACAACTCAATGTGACAGAGATTAGATTTTAGAAGATACTCAAGTTGCGCACCGATCCGCATCCGTCAGAGGTCTCTTGGTGTGAGTAGCTCAGAAGCCTCCTCTGCAAAAAAAGGCATATCCTAAGGAAAAGGCAAGTTAAATCTCCAGGAATTGCCTGCTGATGAGGTTATTAAATAAACCAGCCATGAGGGGTGGCATTATGGACAGATCACTCTAAAGGAAATAACAGTATAATAAATACAGCAAGCAAAGCTCACTAAGCCTTCAAATACAATGAACTTTTTTCCTGAGCAGACAATGCCAAGCAAGCTGAAAAATTAATTTACTATTTGTTACCGTTTTCGTTACGATTGGTATCTTTACAAGCCTGAGTCATTAGCATGCGAGTTTACAATTATCCTCTGAGCCTTGTAATGTCCTGTCATTTACCTCCAGGGATTTATGTCAGAATCCAACTTGGTTCGTAAGTGATCTTCCAGTAGGACAGAATGACAGCACCATTATAGCTCCCTCCAGCAGATGATGGTAATGATATTATTATTCCCCTGATCAGCTTGGTGATGATTGTTTGAACTTTATCAGTATTAATAGAGAAAATAATAAAGGTATTAATATTTGAAAGCTCTCTCTGTATTGTGTTTAGTATCATATTATTGCTACATTTTATGGCAAGTACTTTGACATTTCAGTGAATTTCCATTTACAGTATTACCACTATAATCTACTCATTTTATAATTGCTTCTGGATACTTGCAAGGTTTAATTTCTGATATTTCCTCTCAATAAAGAGACCTGCATATTAAATTGATATACAATTATCCTCACAAATTTGCATTGTTAGCCTAGAATTGGAGAAGCTTAGAATATTCTGTGTGGCTGCTGGACCAAATAAGGCCTTATTGGGTTTCCCAGCCACCAAGATTGCTTCTAGTTCTATGGTGGAAGTATCCTCTCTGTCACAGCTATTTAAAATACCCACACTAACCACATAAAAGGCTAAAAGCTACTGAGTAACCCAGAATTTCAGAAGGAACCTCAAGACAGAGAAGAATGTGTAGGACAATCTCCCTACTGTAGAAAAGAGTCAGGAGGACAGAAGAACATGCCTTCCACCTAGGAAAAGGTAACGTGCATAAGGACTGGATTGGGATGAGGCCATTCCACATGGACAAAACCTCAGACTAACTGATGGGGATGAACAAACCAGCTCATACTGAGTTGGGAAATGAGGCTTCTGAATTTTGTCTTTGCAAGGGACTGACACAGCAAGAAATGCAGAAAGGCGTAAAATAAATGGACTTACTAACGCTGTAGCTCATGGGTTTGTGTGGAAGGCAGGGAAGATACAGAGCACGAACCAGAATTTGTACTTCATTCGGTTTGGTGTTATTTTTTGAAAGCATTCTAGCAAACACTTGTCCAGTGCCATACTTTCCTCAGATCAGGGTAGGTGTTCTTGCTGAAGTACAGATTTCGTTCTACTCTCTGCACAGAACTCCAAGTTTCCTCAGTCCTTCTTGTAACAACTTGCAGTAAGTTAATAAAGCTACAGTTTTGTAGAGTTAAGAGACCATATGTTCCGACTGCTCAAAACCTATTTTTCTGAAGGGAAATGCATAAAAGAAAACTCTGACATTAAGGCAAAGGCAAACAGTTGTCTGCCACCTCCTTAGTTTTGTGAGTGAGGCATCCAAAAGGCAACAAAATTGGTGACAGTAGAGGCAACAACTATTTCTCATTTTGAGGCTCAGCTTAAACTAGTTTATTTGCTTCACTCTCACTAGTTCCCGAGTAGCAATATTTGTAAATCAGTCAGACACGTTACGTGATAGATCCTGTAAGAGGTGTTTATAGTGCTGTGTGAGACTGAGCAAGATGCCCTCTTAAAAAACTACCTCTGATATTTGATAGAATCGTATTCTCAGCAGCTCTCTCTCATGAGAGCTACTCCCCAGCCTCCGTACCTGAAAATGAGGTGCTAGGACAGATGGTAGAACTGAAGGGGAAGGTGTTTAAACAATAGCCAGTTCACTAGATGATTCATGGCAGAGTATTACGGTGGGTCTTGGGAGCCTCGATCACCCATGGTTCCCTGTAGAGACGCTTTTAAACAGAAAAGACAAATGGTGTCCATAAGAAGGCCAAGCTTATTAAATATAACCCGGATCCAGGCATCTAGTTTAGGTGAAGGGCTAAATCTCAACAGTCAAGAAACTACTTCAGTTTTAAGTTTTGCTCTCAAAGTTCTGTGTAAGACATGGGATGAAGAGATCTCATCCAAGGATCTACTCCCCAAAACAGACAGAATTCACTTGTATTATGAAGATGACTCAGTTACCGGGTACGTTGTTGAACGTAAAACCACAGTAGCTTAAAGATGAGATACTACTACTCTTCCATGCTTGTACTCACTCACCTACCACCTACCTGTTCGTGGCCAGTTCTCAGCACAGACCTTGCTTGAACGTCATTCATTCAAGCACCATCCCAGCCTTCAACCTGGCCATAGATTTGCATCTTTCTTTGCAGCCTCCTGGGGCAGGAAGCGTTGACATTCCCCACGAACTTCATGAGGAGTGCTAAGAGCAGCCTCATTAGCCCAGGATCTCATGTAGCTCTCAAGAGCTCCTGCCTGCACCAGGTCTGAATTTGTGCCAATGTCTGATTGCAGTAGAAGTAACATTAAAGGAAACCCCTAGGCTAGTCGGCTGTCTTACAATTGTATTAGCCTCACTGTCTTTGTCAGGCTTGTTCTCTATGGAATTGCATATCCACTGAAGGTTATGAATTTGATTTATCTTCAAGATTTGAGGTGAGCTTCAATCCTTGTGGAAGCGAAAGAACAATAGCACGGAGCAGAAGAAGATACAGGGAAGATATATCTGTGCGTGTATTTACCACACACGGCTTTGTCAAGGCACTTCAGCCCTGATTTGCAGACCTTTGCAATACACATTACTTGTGTGGGGACTACTAAATTAGTTCTGATTTACACCATTGTGGGGAGCATGAAAAAATACTGATCTGAGCCAACAAAACAAACACATATTTGAACTGAGGTGTCAGAAGGTGCAGATGGATTGCGCCACCTGCACTACTTGTGGGACGCTCCTCCCAGTCACTTCTACAGCACATTCACTTTGCGCTAACTTGTGTGGCATTAAATTACAGTTGTATTGATTTTTCACAGCATTAATTTCATGGTGACGCTTTAAATTGCTTAAGGCTCTATCCGGAATAGTGCTGAACTTGGGACAAAAAACAAACAAGCATTTTTACTGAATCAAAAGAGGTCACCATGAGCTACCACGTAAGCCACCTCTGTTCAGTCCAGAGTCTCATTTTTCGATGGGTCCCGCAGAAGCAGCTGCCCCGGACCCAGAGAACTGCCTTTTACAGCAGATTTCATTGTGCTCCAATTCACTTCAAAGTTGTTTCCTACTGACATTCGCAAGAATAACTGTGAAGACACTTTAGACCTTATTGATGTCCTTGGACCACTTGGCAAAGAGCTGTGAAGTTTCCCAGTTGCAGGTTCACAATATACAATCTGCAGCTGATTTCTAAATAATATTGAGATACCACATTCAGCTCCACCGTAGCTCATGTGGATGTTCCACTTAGCTGCGGTAGACCTAAATCTTGTGTTCTTCAAATCAGTGGGAGTTTTGCTTGAGGAAGAAATGAAAGATTAGGGCTGCAGAAAACACAAAGTCAGTAATTTGGCAGCCTGATTTTATAATAATCTTTGTCTAATGATTATTTAATATTGTACTAGGCTATTTGAAAGAATATTCTACAAAGTGTTGGAGCTCCCTTTTCAAAGCTTGTGTAAAATGTGATTTGTAATTAGAAGCTTTAGATATGTAATGTGTGTGAGAGAATATTAGTATTCTGTAAAAGCTGCTGTCAGTATAAGTTTTATGGAGAAGCACAAAATAACGTGAATACTTAACAGCTAAAATACTTGGTTTAAAACAGATTTGTGAGATTTTGTAGTAGCTCCACCTGGGAAACTTAATTTATTTATTTTTCCCCCTTTAAATTCAGTTATAAATAAACGAGTTCGGAACTATGACCGTAAACGACCTGAGCATTAAGGGAATATATTAAAATTTACTTTTAAGTACTTCAAAGCATTTCACTTTATTCACGTGTAGACACTGGAGTTATTCACAGAGCTTGTTACTACAGCTCTGGAAATCACTCACCACTGCAAAAATGCATAAAAATATTATGATATTTACAGTAGGTGTCAGTTCAGTGAATTCCAGTGACTGCTAACACCACAAACTCTAACCAAGATTAGAATATGGCCCGTTCCTTAGAAAGGTTTGCTGCAACTAGTACTCAGGCCCTGTGCATCACAAGGGTAAACACCTTTTTGGAAGGTTTTACCTTTGTTAAAAATAACACGACAGAAGTGGCTCTGCTGGCGTGTGCAGGATGCTGGGGAGCAGCAGAGGGCACTCACACTCTACGCTACGCAGCCTGCAGTGGCTTTGCATCTTCTGCAGCACTGTCAAGAGCTGTCAAGCCCTGTGCAAGCACAACTCTCCCCTCTGCTTCAAGAAAATTCGACAGAAATTTTATTCTAATTCCCTCTGAATTCTTTGTGAACTTCAGAAGAAAGGTAAAGGAAAAAAAAAATACCGAAACCCGACGAACCACCATTTCCTTGCTCAGACCTAGGAAACCTTCACACACACATCCTAAGGTGCTCAGGGCCAAATGCTGCAGGTCTTAATCACGCAGCAAAAGGTACTAATTCTTGAAGAGCTCCCCAACGAACAGATGAAGCAAAATTTGGGCATCAGGTATCAGAGAAGCAAGGAACCACAAATGTTTCTTACATTGCCTAAAACTAAGGCAAGATTTATTTTTTTTTCAAGCCAGCAATAACATCAGCATCAGTTGAGACATACTCCTGACATGCAGCTACTACAATAGTTAATGTTAAAAGAATATCAAAATGATTGCATCTTGTGTTCCCTAATCTTGTGCAATGGCTTGATTTCTCCCTTCACAAAGGAGTTTTCGCAGCGTATTCCCTTTCTGACCTAGATAAAATAATTTCTTATTCTTCATCTACTTCTGGAAGGTAATGGTATGGTGAAGAATGTGATGTGTGAGCTACAGATGGCACTGAAAGAATCCAAGAATCTAAAAATACAGTAAGTTTTACAGGAGAGGTTTCGTAAGGTGGCTGTCTCCTCCTTGACATCACTATTCAGCTGGCTATTGGAATGGGACTAATTTAATTAAGAGAACAGCTCGGATAAAACATTTTTGTCAGATTTTCCAAGTCCTATTCACCTTGCTTGGGAGCTCAAGGAAGTCTTCTCTTAAGCAGTCCAGTAATACCCCTCAGTCATGCCAGCTTAGCTGAGCAGAGCAACAATAGGAGCAATTGGCACAAAGAAAACTACTGAAGTTAATGTAAAGATTATCATATTATTTTAACAATGGTGACCCAACGGTCAAGGCAATTGCTGGTAAGAAATTGTTCACTGCAATCTTGATCTTTCACGCCTCAAAAGCTCCAGGTGAGTTTTATTTGCAGTGTTTGGTGCTGAAACCCTCACAGCTTGCCACTAGCTCATTTCACTCCTTGGCTTTCCAAAATATCTGAAGCAAAAGTAGCTCTTTCTTAGCAATAAACATCAATTGTGGGTTTGGTTTGCCTTTTTTTCCCTTCTTGCACTGATCACTGCTATTGGGGATATTTTATTTTTTTTTAATGTGAGAAAAATAATAAGAATGGTGAGAGGATAATACAGTTAAAATAAAAACCAGGTTGTTAATTTGACTGTGCTCCAATCTCTCCTAGCACAAAACTTGATTTCCTAATAATAAATTTCAGTATCTAGTTTCAGTAAGTAATCAAATGCTGCAAAACCTCTTTGCATTTTAAAAAGAATAGTGTATTTTAAGGAAAGAGAAAAAGAGAGAAAAAGCTGAAGATGGTTTTGTGGCAAAACAATACGGTTCTTCAGATCCCAAACAGAACCGTTATATTCAGAAAATGCTGGGGAAGGGACTGATGGGGAAAGACAGGGGAACATAAGGGAGCCAAGATGAAGAGGGTTAATAGAAGTTTTCTAATCTAACATTCTCAAAGTAAACACATAAACAACGAAAAAAAGCTTCTATCTGACCAAGGAAGAAGAGTGTTAGAAGGATGTAATGCAATCCCTGCAGCATTTCAAACTCTACTTCAAATCTAGGTCTCTCTCCACATAGCATGTTCATTGCTTGCAGCAAAAACGGGTTCTTTTAAAGAGCATGTCCCTTTATCATCATAGAACCAGCAGTTTCAGATTTCATACTTGTGATCTCAATAGCTTGCAGGAATTTATATTCAGAACACAACTTTGGTGTATAAAACCGGGGGAAAATGTCAGACAGTGTATTTGTGTATCACCCAGCAATCTGAGAGGGGACTGGTGCATTTCAGTTGTCCCAACATTGTTTCTCAGACTTTAGAAAAAAATCACAAGACTTGAAAAAACCCCTAATTGCTTTGTTTGAGAAGTGGAAAGGACGGGTCACCATTAACTGACTGTTTACTGCTTCCTTGCTGAGTGACTGTTTCATGAGGGATGTGCTGTCTGCAGTCTTTCAGATTTACCTGTTAAAGCATTCAGTGACGAAATCACTGCTGTTGTCCACCCAGGTGTGTGCAGGTAGGTGCAAACACTTGCACTACTCATTTACCCGAGTTAACACTCCTGATTATACTTTCACCTGAGAGCTGGATTTCCCCGCTTTGATAAATTCTGAGGTAGTTTGCTCAAACATCAGACTTCCTCAAGCACGAATTTTCATGCAGTCATGTACGCAGAAGGTCAGCGACACTAAGACACACAAGATGTTCTTGGCACTTTGCAGGATTAAATTCAGATTGCTTTTCTCATTCAAACCTGTTTAAAAGTCTTGATGCCACCTTTTGCCTTCTTTTCTGTACAATTTGTTTCAGAAAGAGACACATGATGGAGTGTTCAAGCCTTAGTGGTTCTTTTCTAGTGGTTCAGAAGGAGCATAATGTCAGCTTACAGCAAGCCATCTTCATATCCCCTGAGCTGAAAATTCCTCCAATATCTTGGAAAAAAACCCCAACCAAATACGACCCCAGATTTCCATCTTTTTTTTCCTCCTAGTTAGGCCTGTAACCAATCTAGTACAAAAATCGCTGGGAAAAATGCACAAGAATGACCAAAGGCTGATGTTGGGCATGCCGTACCCCTGAATCTGCAGTAGGATCTTTAAGGGGAGCCCCGAGTCTGCAGTCCTGACGGCCAGAAGAGACACTGCAAATCACACAGAGCCCCAAGAAACCAACAGGATCTTCTTCAATAAAAACACTTCCACCCACGTGAATCCCACTCCTGGATATTTCTCACTAGTATATTGACTTTTTCAAGATAGCACAGGAGCTAAACGAACTTGAATTTCCTGGCTTTTCAGAGATTGTAGGCATTATTTACTCTTTCTTTTTTACCTACCACACTTTTAATTAAATTAAATTCCCCACGCATGGTTAGCTATAAAGTGCATATTACTTACCTGTATCTTCAGATCTTTTACAGTCCCGTGGGTAAGTCCATAATTAGTTGGGTTTGTAAAATGCATATTATTTACTTGACAGGCCAGCATGGCTCTAGAGGAACTGTCCTCATGTTTTGGTTAAGTGCGTAACTAGGTCGGTTTTTAAAACCCATTTATGTTCTCCACACTGAGGACATTGCACCCCATTTGTTATACTTTTTTTTTTTTTTTTTTT
>WEIS01035288.1:5100-28407 GCA_013389965.1 Todus mexicanus
CCCCCCGCCTCTCTCTCTCTTTGCGCCCCGGTGACCGGTCGGGGCAGCGGCACAAGATGGCGGCTGACGGGGTATCGCGAGACGGGCGAGAGACCCGCGCGGGTGGTGTCGGGAAAGAAAGGGGCGCGGCTTTGCGGAAGTCTCGCGAGAGGCGGGCGCGGGGCGGCGCGCGCGGCGCGGGAGCACGTGGGGAGGTGGGGGGGGCCCGGCCCCGCTCCCGGCCCCGGTTCCAAGATGGAGGAGCCGCCGCTGCCCCCTCAGGCCGCAGGGGATCCTCCCCCCGCCGCCGGCCCCGAGTGGAACATCCCCCCCAACGCCCCCGCCTGCATGGAGCGGCACCTGGAGAGAGCGCGGTACCGCGCAGGTAGCGCCCGCGGCCCGGGCGGGGGGGAACGCTCCGGCCGGCCGCTGTCTCCCCGGTGTCTCCGGTCTCTCTGTGTCTCCCCGGTCTCGCTCTGTGCCTCCCCGGTATCTCCGGTCTCTCTCCGTGTCTCCCACAGACGGGGCCTTGCTGCTGGGAGCCTCCGGGCTGAGCGGCCGCTGCTGGAGCGGCTCCCTGTGGGTGTTTGCCGAGCCCCGGCGAGCCCCCAGCGAGGGATTCTGCACCGCCGGGGTCCAGACCGAGGCCGGGGTGGCCGATCTGTGCTGGGTGGCCCACAGCGGCATCCTGGTGGCCTCCGACTCCGGTAAGCGACGGGGAGACCACCCCCAGGCTTGCTTTGCCTTGCCTTCCCAACCCTCGCTGAGCTGACCCCTAAAACCTCCTCCCCCAAAAACCTCTCCCCCTCCAAGACCCCCGCTAAGACCAACCCTCCCTCCAAAACTTTTCCTCCCCAAAACTTCTTCCCCCAAAACTTCTTCCACCAAAAACCTCCTTGCCCCAAACCTCCTTCCCTCCAAAACCTCCCCCCGCAGGCGCCCTGGAGCTGTGGGAGCTGGAGGAGAAGGAGACGCTCATCGTCAACAAGTTCTGCAAGTACGAGCACGACGACATCGCCCTGAGCGTGGCGGTGCTGGCCGGCAGCATCCGCGCTGTCAGCGGCGGCAGGGACTTCTGGTGAGTGCGAGGGCGCCGTGCCCTGGGCGCTGCCCCCTCGCTCTTAGGCTGGACTTGATCATCTCAGAGCTCTTTTTCCAGCCTCAACGATTCTGTGATTCTCTGGTTCTTACCCGCAGCGTGAAGCTCTGGGACCTGCCGCAGCAGACGGTGCTCAACTCCTACCGAGGTGAGTGCCACGGCCGGCCCCTGGCTGCGCTGCTCGGCGCCGGGTCCTGCCGGCTGAGACGCTGCTCGGCGTCGCTGGCTGTTCCCCGGCTGTCAAACCACACCTGGAGCCACCACCTGATGTTTGTGGGCTCTGGGAAGTTTCTGGCTTATCCTTCTTTCTTTGCTGTGAATGCTGCAAGGCTCCGTTTGCCTTGCATCTCCTGAGAATTATTTCTCCTGTGCTCAAATTGTATCTACACGTGGCCCTCCGATCTCCTGAGCTATTTTGGATTGGAACAAGAGCCTGGCTCAAAGCGCCAGGCTCTGGAGAGGTGGTGGGGGTGTCATCTCCAGCCACAGACCCTGATCCTCTCCCCCAGTCCCTTTGTAAGTGCCCCCTTAGCTGGGGAGGCTTCCTCAGACACGGCGCAGGGGCTCTGCCTGGATTTGGCAGCTCATCGGCTTGGTGGGAAGCATTTGGCCATCGAGTAGAAGTTACCCTGTACCTGGGCACGTGAACTATTCTTTATTTCACTGCCGCGCCTTGCGAGGTCCTTGGGAATACGCGGGGAGAGCTGGGTGCAATCTCTGAGGCTCTCTATCCTTCTGGTAGCTCACTCCAGTGCGGTGTCGTGCGTGGCTTCCTGCCCTGGCAAGGACACCGTGTTCCTGTCCTGTTCTGAGGTGAGGCTCGCTCTCTAAACCTACCCCGTAAAAATGGGATTGAACTTCACTTAGATGCAGTGAAATGCATTTACTGGGGAACCACCTCCTGCGTTACAAGCTCCTCTGTGCCATTCCTGTGTTCCCCCGTGTCTGATACGGTGGCCGTCGGCTTCCCAAGCGGGTTTCTAGGGGTTTGCGTTAAAATATGGGAGCCCCTGGGGCTGGTGGGAGGAGCTGACCTGCCGTTGATGGCAGCGTTGCTTTAACACGAGGGAAGGAAGGGGTGGCTGGCTTGGATGTGGGTCAGGAGCAGCTCTGTGGGGAATCTGAGCGGGCACCTCCCCCCGCCACCATCGTAACCACCCTTCTCGTTCGCTTTGGCTTTACAGGACAGCAGAACTTTACTCTGGGACACCAGATGCCCCAAACCAGCTACTCGAATCGGTACGTTTCTGCGCGCAGTCGCCGCTGGGGTAGGAGGCTCTGTTACAAGAACAAAGTTATTTTATGCCTGGCTTTGCTGGGTCCGACTTCAGACCTAGCGCTGTGAGCAGAACGGGCTGTCAGAGCCTAAGGAAGTACAATAAGCTTTTAAATACTGGATGCGGTAGCAGTGCTAAAGGAGACAGCGTAGGGATGTCTCTGTGCTGACTCCATGCTTTCCTCGCAGTTTGCAGTGCCTGTAATCACCTCCCTACCTCACTCTTGTGGCATCCACAGAAAGATGACGTCTTCGCTCTGGGTAAGGAGCGATCTTATTCCTTTATTCCTCGACTTTCACCAGACAAGCCGAGGTTGTTCTCGTTACGGGGCAGTTTTGCCGATAACTTTGTTCTCCCTCCTTCTCTTAAAGGTGACGAGAACGGAACGGTTGCACTAGTAGACACGAGGAATCCCGATTCTGCCCTCAGCGCCTCCGTGCACATCCGAAGTATCACGGGGTTTGCGTTCTCCACACATAGGTAGAGCCCGATACGCGAGTGTGGAACGTCTGGCTGATACTTGGGCTCAAAAGCCTCATTTCTTTTTGGGGTAAACCCTGTCAGGGGGCTGGGTTTGGTCTCTAACAAGCAACTTGATAGTGAAGTGTTGGGAATTACCACCCTGCTCTGGGGATTTCTCCCATTGCGGTCACCTCTGCTCGCAGGAGGATTCCTCACTTACTGACACGAGCAGAATATTCTCGGCCTGCCAAACAATGAGGAAAACGTTTCCGTAAGATTTGGCGCCTGTTAATTTGCTGTGCCTGGATCAGGCTCACTGAGAAGTGCCCAAGTCTTCACGCGTTTACCCCTGGGAGGCTCTGCTGTGCTTGTTCTAACCGTGGGCTCCTCTCCCCTCTAGCTCACCCTTGCTGGCTTCGATCAGTGAAGACTGTTCCGTAGCTGTTCTCGACTCAAACCTCTCGGAGGTGTAAGTACCAGTCGGGATGCGGTCGCTGCCGCGGAAATTTGTCTCCTTGACTTCTTGTTAATTCTTTATTTATCAACATGCTGAGCGAGAGATAAAAATAACTGGGGGAGCATCATCCTAAGGAAGCAGCCGTTCGGAACTGCACGAGCCCACGGGCTCTTTGTGCCGGTGCTTTGTGGCTAACGGAGTGTTCCTGTTTCCCAGGTTCAGAGACCGTTCTCACCGAGACTTCGTAACAGGCTTGTCGTGGTCTCCCTCAGACGATGCCTTGCTCACCACAGTAGGATGGGATCATCAGGTTTTGCATCACACCGTCCCTGTACCGACTGGTGAAGCTTCTGGAGTCAACTCCGTGAAAGAATAGTTTTATGAACTCATGGTCCAAACTCCTTCCTGGCACAACCCGGGTTCTGCTGGAGCCCGAGGTGTGCGAGAACCGGAGCGGGGGATGTGCTGGTGTCTGCCTTGAAGCTTGCGACTAAGAAGATTCCTGTAGTAATTTTGAATTAGGCTTAAGTTAGTTACAAACCAAGCTCTACCCTCTCCTCAGGAGTTGGCGTCACCTGTGATAACACTTCGGTATTTTACCCAGAAAAAAACCCTTGACTTCAGGCACAGAGGAGACTTGGACAGACAGGGAAACAGGTATAATTAAAATACATAAAGAAATAATCGAAGAGACTCGATTGCTCCCTCAGTCCTCCAAACCGTCCGTGGAATGAACAGAAACATGACTTGGGGGAGGTTAGAACCGCCGCTTTTTGTTAGCCGGCTGCGAGAGCCTCACCCGCGCGATGTCGTTGGTTCCTCCAACCGAAGACGTGTCGGCGCTTAAAGCCGAGAAGGGTTCTGCTGTTGGCCTTAAGGCAGCGTGTGGCTGAGAGGGTTGGTCTGCAGCGTGTCCTGGTGTTTCCTGCAGCGAGCGCGGTTCATGTGCTGGTGTGGGAGCACCAGGGCTGGGTGTGAGGAGTCCCGGGGGCTCCATGAGCAGGGTCCCGGCTGCAGCCCTGTACCCAAAGCCCTCCCTCGGTGGCAGCGCACAACCGCCGCTGGCACCTGGCGATGCTCAGCGTGGGCTGAGCAGCCGCGGCCGGCCCCAGGAGCTGCTTCTGTAGCTGCTGAAAGCCAAGAAGTTAGTGGTTGCTGTGCTGTTTGCCATCGTAGCTCGTCTCCTCTGTGCCGAAGACAACTCGTGTAGTTATTTTATTATCTTAGCTAAAGATAAGACCTGTGAACAAAAGCTGTTGTGAGGGAAAAACTGGACTAAGGACTTCAGTTTCCGTGTGCTTGCTCCTATAAACAGACTTTGCTCAGTGACAAGCGAGACTCCTCCGTGCTGACTCTGTGCCGCCGGCTGAGGGGACCAAGCATTCCTGTAACCCCCCCCAAACAGACTCTACATAACCCTCAGAGCTGGTTTGTGTAGTGTACCACATCCTTTTCAGACTAAACTGTTTCTCTGGAGCATACTTACCTAAAAAGAAAAAAAAAAAAGGTTAAAAATAAAAAGCATTGCATGCATGGCCACTGCTCTAGACGCGGCTTGGGCTGGCCTCACCCTGCTGAGGCAGAATAAAGCAGGTCCTGGCTCATGAAACAGCAAATACTGTTGAAATTAATGCTCCTGATTCTTCAGCACGATAGCGACGCTAAAATGTACACCACTTCCAGGGGGCTTATCCTCATTAACACAGGTTTGAGTTGATGTAAGTTAGGCAGAGCCCACAATTCATTCTCAGGCAGGTGAGGCTGTCCTGGGCTCTGCACTTTTTGTCTTTTTAAGCCTCATTTGCTGTTTTTTTCAATCCCCATGTCGTAGCGGGGCTCCCAGAGCAACCTTCCCCACCTAGAGCAGTGTATGACACGGCAAAAGGTCAACCATTATGTATAAAACCCGACGAGTTTCCTCAAGAGTGCCCCTCAAGAAAAGTTACCTGTCAGAGCTCTGCTGGTGGCCTGAAAACTGACCCTTGGGTCAGGGCTTGGGCTGGTTGGAAAAGAAAACTTGGGAGCTGTGAAAGAAATCACAGTTCTCATTTGTAACTGGGCTGAAGTTTCACAGGCCCCTTCTGGAGCATCGAGGGGCCAGCTGAGACCGTTCACACACTCACAGAGAAGTCGGGATTTCAATCCCTGGAATTAAATTTGTTAAATAAACACGCACCGTGTCACTGCTCAGGGCGAGGGCACCACGAGTTCTCAGCATTAGTGCAAGGCACACTCCGAGGCCTTTCTTTCCAAACCTTAGAGCTTCCATTGTGCGTAGCTAAAAAGAAAAAGTTTCCAATACCAAATACTAACCCACGTTCAGTTCCTCAGTTTCCCTGTGAGCAAAACAGCCCATGACGAAAAGCGCTAACGGTGGAAGGTGAAGCCTCTATGGCCAACGGGCCGTTCCTGGTGTATCACCCCCGGATTTTACAACCTCTCAGTAAGCGCTGGCACCAAAAAGACAAGAAGTCCTTCAGCACCTGGCAGATCTTTGGGTGAAGCTCTGTCCTGCCACAGGAGGGCAGCAGGTGCCAGCCTGACAAGGCAGCAACATTTCCCTCCCCCCAAAATCTCTGCACAGCTCTTCAAAGAGCATCTCCTTTATATTAATCCACTTACTTGGGGTTCTTTTCCACCCTCCTAAGAGCAGCACAGGTTTATGTAGGAGTTGCTCTAGCGTTAGCTTGGCTTCTCATTAATTGTCCTAGCACAGGCTGTATTAATTAGTCCCCCCCACCCTGATGAGGCAGCCACCCCAGCATGACGCCGGCCACACCACAGCAAGGTCTGGCGGCTCTGGAACCGTCCCCAAAGGAACCGGAGCAAGCGCTGGGGTTTGTGGGGTGCTGGCGCCGGCGGCACCGTGCGCTGCGCGGGGCTGGGGACGTGGCTACAGACAGGCTGCGTCTGCAGCGAAGCTTCGAGACACACACTGCTCCCTTCCCTCCCTCGCCAGGAGCCTGGTTCCGGAGCTGGATGGACGAGGAGGATGCAAATGGGTGTGATGTGGAGGAGTGGGGAGAAGCAGCCGCGAGGAAGCCGAGACAGCCTTTTTTTTTGTTGTTGCTGCTTGCGTTGCTCTCGCTGCCTTTGCAGTTGCAAGAGCGGCGCTCGTTCTAGTTGGGACTTGCAAATAGGCCGGCGAGTTTCATTACTAATGAAAAGCTCCAAGCCCAGGACTATTTATAGAAGCAGCACAGGCTGAACCGCACCAGCTCCGCCAGCCGGCCCGACCAGCTGGGGCGAGGGGTGCTGGGCAGCGCCGGGGCAGCGGCACCAGCTGCCTGGGCGCTCCTTCGCCAGCCTTCTAAACACCCTCCGATCGCCACGGGGGCTCTGCCAACACCCGAGAGGTAGAAATGGGACCAAGCCCCGGGCAAGCTGAAATAGTCTGAGCCACGTTTTCCCGTCCTTGTAATCTCGCATGCAAAGATCTCGGTCTTACGGCAGAGGGACCACTTCAGCAGCGCTGGAAGAAACCAGCCCACGCGCGTAATCAAACAATCCACCCAGGCATCTTTAATGCGGGAAGGCCGGCGTTCAGCGGCGCTCATAAATAAACAGACTTTGTCCAAGGCTTTACGAGTAAAGCTCTTGGTTACCCCCCGGGAGCAGCACTTTGAGGAAGAGGCAGCTGCAGGGGACAAGAAGTTGCCTTGAGACTCGAATGACCAAACTGCATCGGAGGAGGTGGAAGTGACAATAAGTCCATTGTCGGGCGTCCTCGCTGCTTCCAGCGCTCGGGCTGGGTTATAAGGAAGGGCACTTCGCTCTTTTACTACCCCGTAGCTTCCTCCTCTGCTATTGCTCAATTTATACAGTGAAAGAGCCCTGGGGAGGAGCAGAGACAGAACCCAAGTGTTATCTCCGTCCTGTCCTGACCAAGGACACTGAGCTCTCCCCACCCCTGCAGCCCAGGGCTCCTCGCTCTTCCTTACAGATTTAACCTTCTCCACAAGCTCTTCGGCTGCCAGCAGCTCCCACAGTGGTTCCTTTGTCACACCAGCAGTTCAGCTGATACTGAAATACTAGAATTTTGCTCAGCGCGTTCGAAAGAGGCAGGGAGAGGCCGGAGCGTTCAAAGAATAGAAAGTTCTGCTGCCGGAGACGAGCGGAGTGCTGCCTGCGTGAGCTGCGGCCTCCCAGGATGGGTGTTCTCGGGATGAACAATGGCCAGTTCATAAACCCGCCTGGCATTGCCGTGCTTCTAATATTTAATATAAACAAACACACGTATGCCAGAAACGAGACGCTCCACGCTGTATGACACCGTACTACAGCTCCTACACATGAGCCTGGGGGAAATCGTGAGCGTGAAATTCAAAGCGAGCGCCTCCATTTCGCTCTGAAAAAAATAATAAAAAAAATCCCACAACGACTTGTGTTGGGGATACACCCGAATTTAGAGGAATTCTTGAGGTGGAAAATTGCACGCACACACCCAAAGCCCCATTTCTGGGCAAAGTCAACCTTGATGGCCAACGTCTCCCGACGAGCCTTTAAAACCGCTTTTCAGAATTAATTTGCACTTATTTTGAAAACCAGCACGTATTGGGAAGAAAAAACAAGAAAACAACAGCAACAAGAAAAAGATAACCAGTGGCAATCCTATCAGAGAGGATTCCTTGCTCCAAGTTAAGCTGGAGAAACTTCATCCCGCACTAAAACACAACCCGAGGCCACTCAGACAGGACCATGGCCTTGACTTCCAGAGTGAAACGAGAATCCTCGAGGTGCTCCTGGCACCAAGGAGCTTCCCTGGTTTAGGGGGGGGGGCTATTCTACACGACCCCGGCACACTTCAACCCCCAGGCGCTCACTCCATGGGCACTTCTCTCCATAAACATTTTGGTTTTTTTCAAGAAATCCCCACACCCAGGTATTTCAAACACGTTGTTCCAACAGCGGCTGGGGTGAGCGCGTCTGGAAAGCTTCCAAACGGCATAAAAAGCGCCGTTTGAATGAGCTGTTAAGACCGATCGTGGTATTTGCGTTTTTGGCTTTATTCACAACCGAGTAAAGTTCGGGGTATTTTTGAAGCTGCCGCAACACTGGGAGCAGCTGGGAAATTATCAGGCAAAGTTGGAAGTAACATCAGGTGTGGAATATCAGAGGCGGGACACGAGTATCAAGGTAACTCTCTTGAAAACTCCACTACAAAAGAAGAATCTATCGCTGAGTTTTGAGTCGGGGTTGTCGAGCCCGAGCTGCTGACGCGCACAGACGCACGTGGGAGCAGCGCGGGGCGAGCTGGAGCGGGAGCGACGACGCTCCGTAGTATTGAAAATAGAAAGTGCTTTTCATAGTAGACTAATGTCTCAAAGTGCTTTCGGTTCGCCAGTGAGCAGAAGACGTTCTCTACAAAGTTTTTACACTTATCTTACAGTGATTTTTTTTCAGCGTGTTTGCCTAGGAGGAAGGTCATACACTTCTAATTTCAGGAAGCTGGCTGATCAAAACTCTGGTCCTCAGACTCTATTGCTCGCTCTGAGTATAAAATAAACCTTAAGGCTTCTGGTATCTCCCACCCCACAGCCACCAGCAGATCCTTCAGAGGCACTGGCACTGCACACCCCCCGGCACCCGGAGCAGCGCTCCCGGGAGCGGCGGGAGCCAGCTCCCCTCGTGCATCGCTGCCAACATCCAGGACACACACCAGGAGCATCCAACGCTCCACGGCTGCGCCCAAACCCAGCTGCTCAGGGCCCCAAATCAGACAAACCAAAGCCAAGTCTCAGCGTAACAGTTTATAAGGACTCTGTGGCTTTTAGCTCCTCGAGGTGGGGTTTACGTGGGTACGGAGCGGGGAGAGACCCCGCGAGGAAAGAGCCCCGGGCACAGCACCTTGGCGAGGCGCCGGCTAATAAAGGAGGAGAAGGGCTGCTCAACAGCTTACACCTCAAAGTGCTTCACAGCCACCCACCCGGGAGGAGCAATCACCAGAGACATCGGCAGCAACCCAAAGGCACAGGAGAGCACGTGGCCGCGCTCCCGAGGCTGCTGCTCACCTCCCCCCGGAGAAGGGGCAGGACAGGCACGGGAACCAGGAGCTGCCTTTAAGGCATTGGCAGAATCGATTTGCTCAAGGCTGTTGAAGGAGGTGGGGACAGAGGAGGTTGGGATCCAGATCCCCTGAACTCTGTTCCTACCCCGTTGGCCTCGCGTTCTTATTTTAATCCCCCTACATTAAGCTATACACCGGTTTGCTTCCGCTACGCGCGTCTCCTAGTCGGCTTCTCCCTGCTCCCGAGCATCTTAACCAGTTAAAAAAACCCCCAACAACAAGCTGAGAACAATCTCTCCAGCGGCGATGCTCTTGAGAGAGAGCTCAGGGTGCTTTCTGGCTTCCTTACAAGCCCTACCAGGCTGAAATTTTGAAAACAATATTGAGGGGGGGGTGGGAAATAGTAGAAGGAAAAGCACGTTCGCTCACGTAACCAGGCAGCAGCCCGTCCTCCATACTAACTACTCTCCGTGACAGTCTTTTGAGAAGAGTCCAAGTCCAGGTCCACTCCCCACCTTCTCCACCAGTGGTTTCAAGCAGCGCGTTTGCCGGCTGGGTTGGGATCGTCCCTGGTGCCCGCGGAGAAGGAGACGACCGACGCCGGCGCCTTCTCACCCCTCCCCAGCCAGACGAAGGTGACGGAGCAGCCGCTGCGGACGAGCCTATCGGTGGCTGCTCTGGTAGACGTAGGAGATGGGCTGCCGCGCCCCGGGTCTGACCGTGAAGGTGTTGGTAGGTGCACCGTACTGCGAGCTGCCGTGGGGAGGTCTGGAAGGAAAAAAACAGAGGGAAAGTCACTGAAAGCCAAGGAAACCTTTTGGGTTTACTCTATATTGCAATTATTGGGGTTTCTTCCTAGTGGAGCAGGGCGGCTTTTGTCCTCCTGTGTCTCTGCTCAGTGGCGTGGGGAGGAAAGGGCAATGGGTGCCAGGGTTACAGCCGGGACCTGGCAGGATCCGCGCCACAGCCACAGACCGAGGCAACAGAGACCCCGGCCAGGAGCGAGCGCAGCCAAATATCCAAGGGACAACTCCTCTCAGACATCTGTGGCCAGCCCAGGAACTTCAAATCAAAGGGGCCAGAGGGCAGGGAAGGGGCGAGCTCAGGAGGCCACGTACCTGCTGGTGGCCACCACGCCGGCGGGTGAGAAATCCCCGTTCTGCCCCTTGTACTTGGTGTCGGCCCCGGTGCCGCCGTACGGCGCGGCTTTGGCAGCGGCGTCGATGGATGTCCGCCTGCCCTGCGCGCCAGCAGCGCCGTTCCTGGGGGCAGAGCCCAGGCGGCGGACGCCGTCCCCGGCCGAGGAGCTGTACCCCCCGGCGCCGTACGACAGAGTGCCCGGGACCCGGGGCGCCGCCGCTGCCCGCGAGTAGGAGCTGTCGGGCTCAGAGACGTACAAGCGCTTCTTGATCAGCGGGCGAGGGTTTGGGCTGATGTAACCGGTGGAGCTGCTGTAGTCGGGGTACTGGGGGGTGAAGTCGCCGTTCCTCCTGCTGCTCTCCGACGAGGGCAGCGGGGCTGGCAACTCGTGGTTGCCCCCGTAGCCACGGCCGTAGCCAGGCCACCTGAAATAACGCGGCGCGTCCAAGCCCTGGCTGCAGTCGGGGAAGCTGGGGCACTTGCGGTTCTCCTCCCGACTTGGGAGGGACCCCTCGGCTTTGTCAACCTCGTTGCTGAATTCGGGGGGCGGGGGGATAATGCCATAGTCCAGCACCGTCTCCCCGTTCTCCTCCTCCCGGGACACGCGGTGGCGGGGCTGGCTGGGCTGCCCCGACTCGAGGAGACCCCGCAGCAGGCTGGAGGCAGCAGCTCGATGGTGCCCGGGGAGGCTCGAGGGCTGCGCCTCGGCCACTGCCCGCGTGTCCCGGCCCTGCTCCGAGGAGCTGGAGAAGGTCGGAGGTTTGCTCCATCCTGACCCGGCTGTGCCTGCCACGGCCGGCCGGGGCACCACGGTGAAGGAGTAAGGCTTGGACTCGTGGCGGTAGAAGGCGGTGGAGGTGGAGGTGGTGTCCGACGAGGCACTGCTGAGTTTCAGGGGTGGCTTCATCCGCAGCCCGGATCCCACCTCTGCACCCTGGCGGCCCCGCTGAGCACGCTGCCGGGCTGCCAGGAGCAGGGCCATGGGCGAGCCCCGCTCCACCCGCTCGCCCGTCACCGGGTGGATCAGCACCTCCTCCTGCGCCGCTCCCGGGGCAGCCGGGGGGCTGCCGGCCGAGCCCGTGGGGCAGGGCAGCTCGGCCGAGCTCGAGGCACGAGGCGGTTCGGCTGAGCTGGCCCCAGCCCGGTGCACTTTGTACTGGAAGACGGTGGTGCTGGGCTGCGGTGCTGGGCTCTCGGCGGGAGATGTGGGGGGCGAGGGGCGGGTGAGTGCAGGGGGCTCCTCTGCTGGTCCCTGAGGTGGGTCTGGGGGGCTCACACTACTGTCGAGGGGCCCGTTTGAGTTCTCCATGGCCTTGCTGGAGACAGGAGCAGGATGGTCCTTCTGCTCCGTCCCGTCCCTCTGCTCCGTCCCGTCCCCCTCCACGACAGCCACTGGTGCTGGGAGGGGGCTTGGGGCCCGTTTTGGCAGCACCGAGTCAGCAGGACCAGGGGGGCTCTTCCTGGGGTCAGGGGGGCTCTTCCTCACACACGGGGCGCTGCCGCCATCCTCGGCGCCCTGCTTCTGGCTGCCGAGCCCCAGGGCAGGTTTCCCTTCCTTCTTCTGGGCCAGCACAGCCTCCAGCTCGTTCCTGATGGTCATCACGCTGCGGGGCTGCATCGGGGGGCTGCTCTGCGGAGCCGGGAGCACCGTGCTGGGAGAGCCCCCACTCTTGGCACTGGGGGTGCTGCCGGGCACCTCTTTCTTCTCGCTCTCCCCTGCTGTGGGTAACTGCACGTCCTTCCCAGTATGCCCAGTGCGTTGGAGCCCGTTGGCACTGGGCTCGTGGCTGCTGGCGCGGCTGGCACTGGTGCCCAGGGGCTGGGGAGCAGCCGGCTTCTCTGGCGGCCTCTCGTCCCTCCGCGGGGAGCGCAGGAAGGCGGAGAGCTCGTCCCGCAGCTTGTTCAGGTTGCTGGCGTCCCTCCAGTCCTCATCATCTGAGGTCGGGTAGTCCGGAGGGGGCAGGTCCAGGTCGTTTGCCGAGAGAGGTTCGGATTTTGGAGGAGAGTCTCTCTCGGCTGTTTTCGGCTGGGGAACCTTCTCCGTCTCTGAGCCTGGCGATGGGGACCGGCGACCAGCAGAGTTCATCCCTTGGCCGAGCCCCGCGCCTGGCTTGAGGCTGAGCGGAGGGGGTGTCGGCGCAGCCGGCTTCGCCTTGGCCTGTTTCAGCAGCGAGTTCCTTTGCTCGGCTTCTCCTCCCGGACGAGCCTTGGCCGCGGGTCTGATGGTGAAGCAGGGCGGGAGGGGAGGCCGGGCGTGCGGCTGCCTGCCGAAGGGCTCCGGCCGCGCCGGCTGCTTCTCCTGCACCGGGATGGAGGAGGAGCGGGCCGGGGCCGGCGGGGGCACCTTGAAGGACCTGGGGAAGGTGAGGTGAGGCTCGGGACAGTGCTTGGGCTGCAGAGCCTCCTTTGGGCCGGGGGCAGCCGGCTCCCCAGGCTCGGCAGGGCAGAGCGGCCCCTCGCCATCCGCCTGCCTCGTGTTCAGCACCGTCTCGGACTTCCACTTGGAGATGCCGGTGGCGAAGGGAGCCGGGGCGCGGCTGGGCAGCGAGGCACCCGGCGGGGCTGGTGGGATGAAGTCTGGAGGAGCCGGTGTGCTGGGGGAGGACAGGGCAGAGGCTGGAGGTGGCGGAGGTGCCACGGCAGGAGGCGGTGGCACCGTCTCGGGTGGTGGCGGAGGTGGTGGAGGCAGCGCTTCGGGTGGTGGAGGGACCGGAGAGGCTGGAGCTGGTGCCGCAGGTGCCGGTGCGGTCGGAGGGGGCGGTGGTGGAACTGATGGCGGTGGGGGGATGTCTTCGTCCAGGTCCTCGCCCTCCAGAGCCGGAGGGCGCAGGTCCCCCACCGAGCTGTACATTCGGTAGTTGCCATTGAGCTGGGAGCCGGAGCCTGCAAGGAAGAGCAAGAGCAGGGTGGTGTGAGCTGAGCACCTCCTCCACCACCAGCACCGCCTCTGGCCAGCTGCCCTCCTGGAACCCCGCTCCTTCTGCTCGGCAGCCGCCTAAAGCCCTAAAGCTTCCTGAGCTGTACCAGCCGCTCTGCCTCACCCCCTGCAAATCAATTCCTTCCCAATGGCTTCAGCAAATAACTGCCAGCAGGCTCTACATTAGCACGAAGCTCTCCTGATCAGACTGTCCGCTCCAGCGCCGGGTACAGCCGAGGGCAGGGTGCTGCGAGCGCTCAGCACCCACCGGCGCTCGGCTCCAGGAGCCCTTACCAAGCGCTGCTTTTTCCTCAAAGTCTTCTGGCACCGACGGCGTTGGCACGGCCACCCCGTGGGACTCCTGGGCGTTCTGCAAGAGTTCAGAAAGCGGAGCTGTTAGTTTTGTATGCCTGGGGTACCGGCGCAAAGCGCTGACGAGCAGGTCCTGGCCTGCGTAGCTGTGATTTGGCTACACTGATGGGATCCAGAGCCGTGCTCAAGCTGTGGAGATCCCCGTGGCAGCTGCTCTTGACAGGGTTTAAGGGGATGAGAAGCGAGCAAGGCTGCCCAAACCCCGGGTACAATTGCCCTGCACTGAGGGGCTGGGAGGAGAGGGGCAATCGCACACCCCGGCACCCATCAGCAGCGCCCCTTCCTCACCATTCCCGTACCAAGGGAATTTAGCAGCTGCCCCAGGTTTTGCGGGCACAGCTCCGCAGCGAGCGCTGCCAGCTCGTGCCGCAGTCACGTACGCACCGCGCTGGAGTCACAGACATTTCCAGCGTTTTGGGGAACTGGCAGCAGCACATCCGAGCGCTCTTGGGAGAGCTGCTGCTTGTGTGGTTTGTGTTTGGCTCTCAATTACTCCCTTTGCGTTCACGCTGAAGGCTCAGCAGCGCGTTGAGCTGGTACGGGACCGTGCAATTTAGCAGCCTACACACTCGAGGGTGCTTGCAGCCAGGGCGCTGCGGGTGATCGCAGCCACCCACCAGGAGATATTCGCGGCACACTGAGTCAGCCCGAGTGCTGACCAGGGCTCCTGCCCGCCCGCCTGCCAGCAGCGGCACGCCAAGCCTCGCCTCGCCAGCTCAGCGCCGGGATTGCTCTGCGCAGGGGCTGGAATTGCTCACCAAGCGCACACGGACGCGCCCGTGTCCGAACACGAGCAGGTGCTGAGTCAGGCCGGCAGCGCGGATGTGACGGAGGCTGGACGGGGCTCGCACAGACCAGCGCTGGGAGAGACCCGCAGCAAGGAGATGCCGCTCGGTGAGCGGTCTGGGACACGCTGCCCTGTTCCCAGGCTCCAGGGCCCCCCGTTACCCCCCTGCTCACCCCAGGCAGCTGTTTGCAGCTGCCAACAGCCCCTTATCCTACCACCAGCCTCACGCTCCGTGCGGTTGTCAACACACAAAAGCCTAGATAATGATTGAGCCTCTGCCTTTCACTGGCATTACCGCTATTTTTACAAGAGATTGCTCTGGGATTCCAAAGTCTCCTAGCTCAAAGGTCGGCCAGCCCACCTCACTGCAGTACGTGCCACCCTGGAGGGAGCTCGGGAGCTGCTGGGGCAGAGCTGGCCCTGGGCTCCTTCAGCAGAGCCCTGCAACCCACCAGCTTTTGACAGAAGATGACGGCACACAGGCTTTGCTTGCGTCACCCGGTCAGAGATCCTCTATAACCACAAGAGAATGAGCCAGTTACTGGCGAGGCAGGAGAGAGTGAGTGGGAAATCACATTCCTGGGGTTGCACAACTGACCAGACAACTCCGTGCTGATGGAGAAGCCGAGGTGTGCTGGGACAGAGCTGCTAGAGGCAAGACATTGGGCTGGGTCAGCCTTGCAGCCTCACCCGGGACCTCTTCGCCGGTCCCAAAGATACTGCGCAAGGCAGAGGAAAGATCCTTAACTCCAGCGGGAAGCCAGAGGGAAGACAAAGGCTAGCAGGCACTTCAAGAGCCCGTAATTAAACTGTCCAGGGCAAGGAGGTACCAAAACACCACCAAGAAAATCCCCCCCAGCTGTTCCCATTTGCTATGGAAATCCCTCGCTGCCGGTGTCCAGAGCACAGCCAGGAGACCTGCTCATTTACAGGGAAACGCCGGCGTCTGAGCGCTGAATTAATCCCAACACACACATCACATGTTTGGGTAGGAGCAGAAAGGGAACGGCAGTCGAAAGGGATCTATGCAAAGCTGGAGGAAACGGGGCACGTCTCATAAACGAGGAGTAATTTCAGACGTGTCATTTCAACAGGTCCTGGAAACTGGGCCAGCCTTGCCTCACACCAAAAAACCTCCGCTGCAGTTGCCAACGCTCGGCACGTCTCGCAAAAATATCACCCATCCCGACGTCACGAGCTGGCTCCTAAGCTGGAAAGCATCTCCAGGACGCTGCCAGTCTCCAGAGATGACTGGAAAGATCGTTTCCCTCTGCGGCGCTTGCCAGGGGTGTGCCCAGCCCAGCAACCCTCCAGCTGATTCAGAGCCACGAACCGGCATTTCCAGTTTGTGGGACCTGCATGGGATTTACACGAGCCCAGGATCCCGCTGGGGGGGAGCTTTGGCTGTAACCACCAGGAATCGCTTTTCAGCGTTGGGACAGAGCGAGATAACCCCTGTCCCCAGTGAAGGGGAACCTGCCTGTCCTCACGGTCCCCAGCTCCTGTCCTCATGGTCCCCAGCTCCCCTCGGCTCAGGGGCCGGCGCTTCCCACCCGTTAAACAAGTGAGGTTACAAACCCCACACCAAAATACAACTGCTGAGCAGCCCGGGGGCTCCGAGGGGCTGAGGATTGCTCTGAATACAAAGCGCCTCCCCCAGACTCCCGGCTCTGAAGCAGAGCTGGGGGAGTCTGGTGGTTAAGTACAGGAATTTCTGCCTCTGCGATGCCAAAGCTCTGCCCGAAGCCGCAGTGCCTGCGGAGGCAGGTGGGCAGGGGGGCTTGGGGTGAAGCCCCCTCGCCTGCAATCCCTGCTGAGACTCAGCCTGAGACAGCCAAGGGCCAGGCGCTGATGGGGGAAGGAACCTTCTTGGTGCCGGGGGAGCTGCCAGGGGAGCTGCGGCCGCCGGGCAGGGTGTGAGCATCCTCCAGACTCTCAGCTCCCCAGGCAGCTGCTTCCCAGCCTCCCCCTGCGCAGGGCGGGTGGAACGCAAGGGTTAAGGTGGGAGCTGCAGCACAGCCCAGCGCAGGTATGCATGTGGCAGCAGAAGCGCCTGTGCCAAATCAAATCACCATCAAACCGGATCAAAACAACGCAGGCACCCGACGCGGCCGGGTCCTTAAGGAGCGCTGCCTGTTCCTGTTCCTACTCAGCTCTGCAGTGAAACCTGCTGCTCCTGGAAGAGGAGCCCAGGGAGAGGGACCCTCATGAGGCAATGAGGGACAACCAGCCCCGGGCCAGCTCTGAGGGCACCGTGGCTAGCGGGGGACAGCCCTTCGTACTTATCCCAGGGACATCTGCGCTGCTCGTTCCTCTACCACACGCACAAAGCATTTCAAAGCTCTACAAAAGAGATGCCAGAGTTGCCAGCTGCTCTCTGAGAGCCCAGAGACGTGGGGGTGCTGCTGCGGGCACACACCCAGGCCTGTGCTGCTGCACAGCAGCTTCTCGGGCACCGGTCCTACGGTTGCTCGATGCTGAGCCCAGGTGAGATGTTTCACCTGCCGTGATCTTTTGGGAGGCACCACAGAGGTCACAACCCCTCTGTAGAACCTGCACAGCCCCGTAACATCCTAATCATGCTCAAAGAGATCTCTAAGCTCCCTCATCCCCTCAGTTGTCCTCCAAGTGACACCTGCACCACCCCGTTAACCCCTAATTGCACCCCAGGGCCAGCAGAGCAGCCCATTGTCTGCTGCAGCTGACGGCTGCTCTAAAGGACAAGGATGTACGAGGAGAAACACCCCTCATGCTCAGAGGATTTCCTCATCAAGACCAAAGGCTTTGAAGCACTTTACTGTCTTCATCGACCTTCAGTGACCCACGTGGATCACTGGAGACTTAACCACTGCCACCTCCAGGACACCTCTGAGCAATCGCTGCATTCTTTAGGGGACCAGACCTTTGGGAAGGTGAGGAATGCGGAGCAGGAGAGCTCGCTCAGCCCACACGGCAGCGGAGAGCCGAAGCCAGCCACGAGCACGTGTGGCTCTGGAGTCTCAGCTGGGTTCAAGCCGCCCCCAGGGCCAGTGGTGTCGGCACTCGCTGCTGCAGCCCCTGCACCCAGCTGCTGCTGGAGCTCTGGAAGCTCTGCAGGAAACAGTGTCCCTCACACGGAAACTGCAAAACCAGCCTCTGCTCAGCCCCTTGCTGCATCCCCTCCTCGTTCCCCTGCTGGGAACAGGACCCAGATTCGCTGTTGCTCCCTCCAGCACCACGCCTGATCCCAAGGGAGATACTGCCGGCAGCGGTTAGATGAAATGCAGCGCGAGGCAGATCTGCCATCTACCTGCTCAGCAATTATTACTTTTTTTTAATTGAAAGTACGATCCCGATGCTGCTTACGTCTGTCGCCCGAGTATCTCGCCTATGTCCAACGCAAGCCTTGAACTCAGCTCACCTCCTAATCCCTCGGATCCAGCGTTATTACAGAGCGGTTTTGCTTTTCATTTATTTTCTTCCCTCGGGTAGGGGATGAGAGCAGCAGCCAGCCCAGCTGGTTCTGGGCACCAGTTACACACGCTGCTCCGAGGAACCCCGGCGGCAAGCCAGATACTCACCAGGGGCAGGAAAGTCAGCAGCGGCCGCACTCTCGGACGAGGTTTGAGCGTCGCTGTGCCGGAGTCGGTCACTGTCCCAAAGCGGTTGTCACCATAATACACTTCAATCACATCACCTGAGGGGAGGAGAAGACTGTTAGCAGCAGCCATGCGTTGGAGGCAGCAGGAAAAACAACATTGGACACCAGCTCATTTTGAAAAGCACGGCAAAGAATTTGCTGTCTCAGCTCCCAAGAACAGGCAAAGCCCATCAGAGCCTGAGGAGCAGCAAGGTGCTTTGGACCAATATCCAGGAGAAACTGGATCACCTCTTGCAGTGCTCTAAGGCTCCAACCCTCCGCAGAGCAGGAGAAGTGTCCAGGGCAGGTTCCCAGAGACCACACAAACCAGCTCGTAAGTTCGGGCAGGATCTGAGCCTGGCTGATCTGTCAGGAGCTGCAACCGAGGGGGGAAGGCAGCTGGAGAGAGCTCCTGCCCTTCCTCGCCTGCCGACCGCTCCGTGGGCAGAGCAGTTCCAGCAAAGCGCAGCGTTAATTACAGGTTCTTCCCTCAGCCCCACCACAATGACGGGGCCCTGGCACTTGAGGGACAGCAGAGGTGCCCCTGGGCCCTGGCTACCCGCTGGCTTGTGCCGAGCAGGGGGGAACATCTCAGCGCAGCACTTGGACACGGGGATGGAAACGGGACACGCAGGGGCTTCCCAAGGAGGTTCCGCTCCTCCGTGTTTTGCTGAGGGCAGCGCGAGGGAGGTGCCACGGCTGCTCTCCTTGCTGTGGGCACACACGGACGGAGACCTCCAGCGCCTGCAGCATCCTTCCGCACGCTGCTGGAACGCTCTGTTCCTGCCCCCTGATGCAGTCAGCACCGGGGGACGAATCGTGTCTGCCACAGCATTCACACTCCAGCCTGCCTCCCGGAGAAGCGCTCTGAGTGTCCTCCCGTGAAACACCCCAGCGAGCAGAGCCGCTCCGGCAGAAGCCATCGCAGAGCCCGGGTGAGACACACAGAAGCTGTCAGCTCCTCCTGGTTCCCAGCCCTGCGCTGTTACCTTCAACCACACCTTTTGGGCCAGTTTATTTCTGACAGCGAATAAAGCTCATAAAACTAGTTTAATTACGTTCTTTGTGTCTGATTTAACAGCATGAATTAACAAGCAGGAGCACTGAGGCATTTAAACCCCACCTTGGCTGGAAGGAGATACACAAATAGTTTGTAGCCAGGGAGACCAACATTAAAGAAAATACGAGGGTTTGGGGGAGCAGAAGAGCTGCGAGCAGAGGGCAAACTCTGCAGGGGTGTTCCCACCTACCAGATTTCAATAGGGCTTTCAGGGAGAAGCAGGGAGTAAACAACCTCCCCCTCTGCCCTAAAACACAAACACAGAGGAGTAGAGGGATTATTTGCTTTTGCTCCCCCCACCCTGTCAGAGGTTTGGAAGCGCCGTCCCCGGACTTGACCCCGCGCTGAGGCGTGAAGCGCAGGAAGAGTTTCTGTCAAGTATCGTGAAGCAATCAAAAGCCAAGGAGCAGAAAGGTGAAGGTTGTGTAAGCTCCACACGCAGGCAGAGGGGCTGGGTGGCACAGCTCAGCCTCCAGAGCCTCCATCCCTCCAGAGTCCCTGGCACAGTCCCAGCCCGTGTACCCGCTCCTGCCCGGCCCCTGGCTGGCCTGGGACACAGCCTGTGCCCTCCACACGCTGCCAACCCCGACGACTGGGGTCCCCCACCCATCCTGGGCCGCCGGGGTGCGCAGATGTGGTTCTCACCAAGTCTCTGCCCTCCTCGGGTGGGCAGGGATCAGGCGAGAAGCCCCCAAGGAGACGGAGCTTTGCACCACTTAGCCCAAAAAGAGGAGGGCGAGTGCTCGTGTGTGTGTGTTCCCGCAGAAGAAAAGCGTTTGCGTGAGCACCTGGAATGAAGAGCCCGACCACGCCAGGGGCTGGGCACAAGCTGCCGCAGCCTCTGCTGGAGGTACGGCTTGGGAGGCAGGTGAATTCCACACAACCCTGAAACACGCCACGGAGCGCGGCAAGCACGTCAGCTTCTCCCCTCTCCCACCCACGACACCACAAGTTACCTGGGATACACCCAGGAGGATCCCTCACCCCACAACCTCCTCTCCCAGATTCCTCCCCCTGCAAAGGGATTCTTCACCAGAAGGCCCCTTTTCTCCTTCTCCTTGTGGAGCAGCTCAGAGGCTCGAGACGACGAAGAGTTTCGTATTAAACAAGGCACCAGGTAAACTCGGTGAGAAACTGGATTAAAGATCACAAGGTCTTTGATCCTAGATTACTAAGCATCGCTAACCTGAATGCATTTTAATTAAAGCAAAATGAAGCGCTTGTAAGTTGTGCTCCCTTTGCTAGATAAACAGGCCTTGCCTGCTGCGAGGCTGTCACCGGCAGGGCCTGCGCTCTGCCAGCTTGCTGTCCTGGAAGGAGGGATCAGGAAACACCCTGGGAAGCGGCTGGCCGCCACTACGCTCCGGCTGCTTTTTGACGTTCGGCCCATCCTGGAGACGTTTGTGCCCTCGCAGCCACGGGGAATAAAAGCAGCAATCTGCGGCACATGGGACGGAGCCGCTTCCTCCCCAGGGGTTGCGTCACCTGGGGTAGGCGTAGCAGCTTTGAGCTGGGGTATCCACAGCTCGCAGCGAGGAGGCGGCGGCGGCGGTGGCATCCGTCACTATATTCAGGAATCTCTGAGTCAGTGACTTGCGAACCTACACCCAATTCCACGTTGCCTAACTTGTGTTTACTCTGTATGAGAATCTAAGGTGGGGACTGGCAGGAGCAGTGGACCCTTTCCGGCAGCAGCGACGGCACGGAAGCTACGCCGCAAATATTCGAGGAGCGGGGCCAGGGATGGGCCTTCCCCGGGTAAACCCTTGGCAGCGCGGAAACCAAGGCACAATAACATCCGTCCCCGGCGCCGCGGCGCTGGGAGCGCGCGATTCCCCGCAGCGAGCCCACGCCTCGCTCCCAGCGCCGTCACCCAGCTGCCCTGTGTCACAGCTCCCGACCCAAACTAAATGAGTGGTGTCAACGCCAGGAGGATGCTAAGGAGCGACTCAACAGCCTGTACTCGTGCCCAGGTTTCAAGGGCTCCTGGATGTGACCACTGCGCGAGCTGATCCGTGACAGCAACACAGAACAGCAGCCGCAGAACCGGGGCTCGGGATGAGCACACGCGGCGACTTCTTTGCAACCCAAACCACATCAGAGAGAGGCTCGAGTCCTCCTCAAGGTTTACGGCAGTTAGAAACCAGCAGCTTTTCCTTCCGCACTTCGGAGTCGCACGAAACTCTCCGCCGCGTTTCCAGCTTATCTGAGTTTCAGCGGCCGGGCCCGTGGGGTGTAACCGCCCGGCGAGAGCTCCCAGGGCCACGGCGCAGCTCAGCGGGCGCCGCTCGCCAGCGTTTATGGGACTCTTGCAGCCACCAAACTCCATCCCCAACCTGCTGCGTCTCCTATTAACCTGCCTCCCTCCTACAGGAGCCTCCGGGGCACAGGATTGCAATTAAACCCACAAAGAAACACAAATAAACCCCTAAGGAACGCGCACCCCCCCTCGCACCCCATCCTTCCACAAACAGGTTTGGGAGTCCAGAACCCCAACCTGGGAAGGCGCAGCTCAAACCCGGCGTGGGAAAGGGCGGCTGGAAGCGCCGGGGCTGCCTCGCAAGTGCTGAGGAGCTGCTTTGGGGCAAGTTTAACCTCCCGGAGAGGAGGGTTGGAGGAGCTGCGGGTGCGGGGCTGGGGCTGCAGAGCCCCCACAGCTCCTGCACCTCCTGCAACTCGCCCTTCCCAGCCAGCCCCAGGTGAGCCCCCCCAGCCCATCTGGAGGGGATGAAGGGGGGAGGTTGAAGGGAGGGGGATGGAGAGAGGGGATGGAGGGGAGGGATGAAGGGGGGACCCCACTGACCGGTGCCCCCCGCGCTGTCCGAGGTCACCTCCTGCGAGAAGATCCAGGGCGGGTTGGTGGCAAAGAGCGAGGGGGAGGCGGCGCTGGCGCTGGGCTGGCGTTTGCCGAAGAGGCGGCTGAAGGTTCCCTGCACCGAGTGATGCTTCTTCATGGTGCTGCCGGAGCCCCGCAGCTCCCGCAGGTCCCGCAGCTCCCGCAGCAGCCCCGACGGGGGCGGCCCCGGCCCCGACACCGGCCCCACCTTCGGCCCCTCCTTCCTCGCAGGTGCCGCCCAGCAGCTCCTGCCCAGCCCAGGCAACCCTCCCCGGGCTGTTCTAGGCAGCCTTTATAGCCCTGCCCCAGCCCCGGCCCCGGCCCTGCCCACAAAACCCCCTGGGGGGGTCCCTGGAGCTGAGCCCGAGGGGATTCTGCTGGGCTGGGCTGGGCCGGGCCGGGCCATGGGAACCTCGAGGGGCAGAGGGGGCTGGGAGCAGTGGAAATGCAGCTGAGCAGCAAATTCTGCCTAAAGAAACCCAGCCCACACTCAGCCCAAACTCATCTCAACCCAAACCCAACCTGAGCTCATTCCGTCCCAAACCCATCCCAAACTCATCCCATCCCAAACTCATCCGAACTGAAACCCATCACAAACTCGTCCCAAACCCATTCCAACTTCATCCCATCCCAAACTCATCCCAAACTCATCCCAACGCAAACTCATCTCAAACTCATCCCAACCCATCGATCTTTTCCCATCGTCCGTACGCCGAGCATTCAGGTTTGAGAGTCCGTCTCCCTCTCTCTCTTGCTGTCTCCTGTGTTTCTGTATTTATTTGCCCGCTCCTCTAGTCCTGTCCCAGGGCTGGGCTCCCCAGNTTCGATCTTTTCCCATTGGTCGCACACCGAGCGTTCAGGTTTGAGAGTCCGTCTCTCTCTCTCCCGCTGTCTCGTGTGTTTCTGTATTTATTTGCCCGCTCCTCTAGTCCTGTCCCAGGGCTGGGCTCCCCAGCCCCAAGACCTTCTGCGCCCCAGCTCGCGCAGAGCGTTGGGCCCTGAACTCCCTGCTCGAGATCTGCGGGTGTCCTTGCAACGCAAGGAGGTGTCGGCTGGAGCCGGGGGAAGCTGGAGCGTGACCCTTTCCCTCTGCCACGGGTACGCTAGGAAGGAAAATAGGGTAAAGTTTTTAGGAAGCATCTTACTAAGGGTTAAAATCCCCCCGGGTGCAGGGATCTGAGCCCCTCTGCAAACCTCTGCTCACTCGGGTGGGGCTGTGCAGCCCCAGAAACATCCCCCTGCCCAGCCCAGCGCCACCCGCGGCTCAGCAGGGCTTGGGGATTATTTTTTTTTTT
>WEIS01035292.1:0-26520 GCA_013389965.1 Todus mexicanus
AAAAAAAAAATTAGCTTCAGGAATGAAAGGGAAACATCTATGCTGAATGAAAATTGCACTTCTTTCTGCTTGCAGAAAAGGGTAAAAGGGGGATTCAGGGCTTCTGCCAGACGACAGAGCCAGATTTTAATCAAATCAACACCTTTCTGCTATGTTAGGTACAGTCACCCTACCCTGACTGACAGAAAGCACCCAAAATACGTGCCAAGTACCACTGCACATGCTGGTCACTTTCAGAAAAGATGATGTCACCTGCACAACAAACCCCTAAAAACTGGGGTTTATTACCATAAGCCATTACAAGAGCCACCCCTGACTCTGGCTGTTCACTGGACTCCGTTGCTTCAGCTGACAATAGTTTGTACATCCCCTCCTGAGGGGTAAAAACCCTGCCCCGACACCTGCGAGCAGATCCACGTGCTGGCTTTTCATCTAAGAACTCTTCATTTTTTTACAAAAGCTGTGAGAAGCACAGACAAGACGCCTGCTTTGACAGGGGTCCTGTCAGGAATTACTGAGAGACAAAAAAACAAGTAACTTGGGTTTAATTTTTAGCCTATTTGTTGATTCCATGAGGAGGGATGGTGGATCCAACCATCCCATGACTAAAGAGCGAAGCCAAAGGTGGTCTCAGCCTCACTGCTGTAGGTTCACAGATAACTTTTTCCAAAGTCTGTCTTTCCCTCACCCTCCTTTGCCCAGTTAGCTACTGGAAAATAGCTGGTACCCAGAAAGTCCATCTTCTTTCACAGGCCATGCCTTTCATCGGAGGAGAGAAACAAAAACACAACCCACCTCAAACCCCCCCCAAAATAGATGTTCTCCAAGTCCACTAGCCCAGCATAAACCTGTGAAGAAGAGCAGGTCACATGAGTGCTGGGGTAAAGGCACCAGGGCAGCGATGCTAACACCAGTTAAGTCCCTCGTGGGGATGAAATCCTTCGCCCCTTCCCCACTCCGCCCCAGTGGCAAAGCCGACGCCTTGGGGATATTTAAGAGCACTGCATATGCAGACACTTGGATGAGCAAAATTATGCATGCATGTTCGGAGGCCATTTTAGAGCCTGGCTTGTGAGTCATACAGAAAGTAGATCAGGAGGAAAAAAAAAAGTTTAAAGATGCTTTTTTTTTTTTGCATTCTTGCTACTGCAGCATAGCTTTGCTTTTTTTTTTTCTGCTTTTTTTTTTCTCCCCCCCTTTTGCTTTTTTCTTTAATACTGAAACTCTCTGGGCCTTTGTTCTGTAGCTGCTGGAAAATTCTGAGTTAAAACAGGAGTCTTTTACATTAGCGTTAATACCACGAGAGCCAGCTGATAACAGAGCAGATATGCAAAACTCCAGCCTGATGGACTGGCGCTGGCCGCTCACCGTCGTTGATTATTGCCCAGGAGTACAAGAGGAATGAAAAGCTGCGTGGCCGCTTCTCCCTTGTCCTGCTGCCAGCGAGGTGTAATAACACTATTATGAAAAGCAAACAGGGATGAACTCTGCTCAAAAGAAGGTGAAGCCTGAACTGAGAAATCAATTGCTGCATCAGTCGTGCCCCTACAGCGGAGTAGCGCTGTTACAAAGTTCATCGAGCCCTCATGATCCTCACCCTGGCAAGGTTTATGGTATTGTGCATATTTAATCGGCACTGAATATTCATATTATGGCAGCATCTGGAGACCAATCAACTCAGGCTGCCACTGGGGGGGATAAAAAAAAAATAAATTCCGAGAGTTCAGCCACCAGTGGGAGATTTCATAAGGAGGTGCACGCTCAGTCTTCTGCTCCTTCATGGACTTTCTGATGAGTTGCACATCTCCCTGTACCTCTACACACCCAGGGCGGGGATGAAGATCTCATATTCTCGTACTACGCTACTGGGGACGATGCGCTATAGATCCCACTGACCCATTTCAACGAGATGAGAGCCTACGCCAGGGAGCTCACGTAAAAAATGACGTGTACTCTCTCACTGAGACAGTTCCACCTCATAACTGGGAGAGAAGTAATCAGGAGACAAGGACTATTCGAGCTTCGCTGCAGTGATGCAATGAAGACATACTGATGACTCCAGGATACAGGAAGGTCGTTACAACGGGGCAACACTGAGAAGGGCTGGGAAAGCAGGGATAAACTTCACCTCTGCCTCTGCCAGGCAGAACGAAGCTACGAAGGAACATGAACGAGTCCCAGGGCAGCTGCACACCCAGTGGTCCTTGTGATGGAAAAAGCCTTGGAAGTTAAGACACACTCACAAAAAGACAAATGAAGGAAAGAGATGGAAGAAAACGCCCGTACAACACCAGCTGAGTCAGAGAAGGGCAGGATTGTGAGACATCAAGCAGGGGCCAGCAACTGGTCTTACCACCTGCAGAGTCATGGGGGAATCACTCACCAAGGCTTCCTTGACCAAACTGGACGGTGTTCAGGCCCTTCTTCCTTTTCTAATGCTTTCAAACCCATTTAAGCATATCATGCATAAAATCCAAAGTTGAGTTATTACAGTCAGTCAGGCCAAAACCTCCTGGATGGTTCAATGACTCTCTGACATGCTTCTGATGAGGAATGTGAATAAGATCAGAAAAGTAAGTCACACCTAAGCTAGCAAGGACAGCGGAGCATCAGGCCACCAAACCACCCCGTGGTACCCAGTATGAAGCTGGGCACACAGACGATCTTCAGGACTGTTTTGTGGGGGTTTTGTTTGTTGTGTTTTGTTGCGTTTGTTGTTTGCTGTTTTTTTTTCCCGGGGGCTGTATTTGTTTTTTGGGGTTGTTGGTTGGTTGTTTTTTTTTAATTATTTGGTATTGTTTCATTTGTGTGCCCAGGAGATTCTTCTTGAATTATTAAGTGCTGCTCTATTCCCCGATCACTTGCTGTGCATGGCAACGGTAGGGCTATAGGCCACCTCCTGTCCAGCCCATCCTCTCCTGGGTCCCTCTGGGCTCATCCTTCCCAGCTAAACAGGCCACCAGCACACTCCAAAATCCAGAAGCCTGCAGCTTGGCTCACACCTCCTCCACAGCAAAATTGAGGTTCACTGGTTTTCCTGAAAGCTGTCCTTACATCCAGCCAAAGCAATCCAGTCTTAGGAAGCCCCTGCCACCCTGTCATGTCTCTCAGCCTGGAATTCAGAATCTAGTAAATACTAAATACTCAGCAAAACAACCCCGATTAAGGTTTGGCAACTCCCTCCCTCCTTGCAGTTACTTTTGGGAGATGAGGGTAAACATTGTCCTGCCTGTGTGCCTGGGCTGCACTGCCCAATATATATCATTTACTGAAACTAGTCTGAACAGTCATGTACCTGCACCTCGTGCTAAGCGCAACCACCTCAGACTTTGTAAGCACAAAATACCTGTTGTCAGGTAACACACACATGAGTTCTTCAGAGAAAAGCTGACACTTTTTTAGAAGCACGCAAAGAACTCTAACCTTCCCCTCCCAAGTAGTACATCAACACTTGCAAACCAGGGCATTCAACTGCCAGTGTGGACTTGGACTTGCAGCAACCGGGCATGTACAGCTGATGTCCCAATTCATCATGGGGAAGCGATGACACTTTGGTTCCCCTCGTCTTGTTTAGCAGCTGGAAGAATCATTGTGAAGGGGCCGTGTCCCATACCCATGGCTGGAGGTGAAGGATCAGCATGAGATTGCTGCAGGGAAAGGAAACCGGGAAATCAAGAAGGAAACGGCTGTGCCAGATAAAATCCCCAGTCCTCCCTTTTGTTAAACAGCAAATTTCTGGTTCAGGAACAGATGGGAAGAGAATCCACTCTATGGCTAACCCAGAGGAGGTAGAGAAGCCTAAAATAAAGTCCCTTTGACTTCAGCTCTGTGTCTCTGACAGCCCGACTCAGTCATGGACCAAGCAGATAACAGGAGACCATTCATCAGCTCAACCAATACACAAAGGCAAGAATTTCCTTTCTTAAAGAGATTTAATGATAGAGCTTTAGAAACTGGCTAAAGCAGAGAGACAGAGTGAAACGAGACCCAGTAGGTTGCTATTAATATTTCCCTGAAGCAGATACCCCAATTTGCAGCACTGGAAGGACACAACTCAACGATCAAGGCACGTTCTTCGAGCAAAACATCATCCAACTGCAGAATTAGAGCTGAGTTGAGAGAAAAGATTTTCTACTGATCTAGTCTGACTACTAACTTTGGTTTGGTTTTGGTTTGTTGGGGTTTTTTTATCCCAACCAGAGAAAGGTGACCCATGAGTTCTTGTCTTCCTTGGTACACTGTAAAAAAAAAATAATAACTAAGCAGGGATGTCAGCCAATTCTCTGTGCAGGAAGGATTTTTTCACATCTTCCTTTGAAAATTGTGGAAGAGAACATATTTCATAAGGACAAGCAGTCGGAGTGCCTACAGGCACCATCGCACTCATCACCCATACCTGCACTCTCTTGTGCCAGTGAGTCCTCCCAAAACACGCCCCACCTCTGCCATGCCTGCCCGCAAAGGGCTGGAGATGTTGTGCCTCTTCTAGGGTGAAGCAGCGGGAAGAAGAGGAAAAAAAGGGTTTCAGCTCAGCAGCTTTTTCCCATTCAGCTCCCTGCGATGCTTGACTTCCTTTTTGGTACAGAATCCTTGAGTTGCCTGGAGCTATTCTAGTTTATCCTGGGCATTCGTAGCAGAAGCCCAACATCTCTTGCTATTTTTGCTCATGGCTACCTAGGCAAGAAGAGAAGCACCTTCTTAATGAAGCAGCTNAGCTCAAAACTCTCTCTTCAAGCAGGCCTTTTCCACAACCACACCCCTCTTCCCTCCATTCAGACGTGCAAACCTTTCAGTGCTCCTGAACCCAAGTTACAAGTCTGGAATGATCAGACTTTCAACCAGGAGCAGCAGCCCAGGTCTTGGCTCCCAAAAGCATGGCACAGCCCCTCGCCTTCACCTCAAAGGATAACCTCCTCAAAGTGAAAGTGCGAGAGAAAGCCTCCACAGATAAAAAAGCATGTTCTAGCCTTAGGCCTGTCAGCATGGCACACGTCTAAAGAGAAAAATGAATCTGCATGATAGAGACTTGAAATGCAGGTGCCTGGGCGGAAACGAGAATTTCCAAAAAGAGGCATATGTATGGTGAAAAAAAAAAAAAGAAAGAAAGAAAAAAGAAAGAGATGCTTATTTGCAAGAACACAGGATAAAAAACAAACAAAGCTACACCTGTAAGAAACATGGGGGTTTTTGCCAGATGCATTAAGAAAGTTCTACCTTCATGTTAGGCTCTAGCCAAAAAGATTAAAGCCACTTTCACCCTCACCCAAATCACCAAGGAGACCAAACCTCCTTCAGCATTTGACTGCAGAGAAGTTAGCATCGAGGGAGGATTCAAGGGAACGATCTCCCAAGCTCCAGATCACTATCACTGCTTCATAGCGTCCTCCTTGCTGCTGATGCATCCTTCCCTCTCCGCAGTAGGCTACCTGTGCCACGCCACGCACAACTGCGGAAGCATCTCGCTGGACAAGGCGGTGTGATGGTGTGATCAATGCTATCTTTTCCTTGTTATTACACCTATGGTTTGGCAGCACCATACCCATAATCTAGACTGACGGCGTGCAAGATCCTACGTCTTCCGGAGAAAGCTGAGCTCCAGCTCCGAAAGATGCCTCCAGCAATGGGGAACTCTCCCAAGTTATGTACTCTTATGCAAGTTTGGGGTTTCTTAAACATCTGAAGGGGGTGGGGGTAAAGAAGAGAAATCAATCCAGTAATCTTTGTTGATTATACTGACAGCAATTATACTCGTGTTATGCAAACAGTACCTTCAGTCTCAGGAGTGCTAGTGCTTTGAGACAGCTTGACTGCCTCACGGATGAAATGAAGCTGTAGGTTTTAGGCCACTGAGAAGAGGACAGTAGGCGTTGAAGGTGATTTGGGGAAGCAGGACAAGCACACCGCCTGAATGCTGGTGCTGCCTGTAAAACCACTCCATTCCTACCTGGGTCAGAAAGTATAGCCCAAGCTTTGTTCAAGATTGCTTCTGTGAAAGCAGAGCCGTGAAGGTGCAAGGACACAGAGGACCAGACTAGCAGCCAAAACTCAGAGACAGGCTGAAGATGACAATATGCCAGAAGCATCAGATGAGGCTCCCATAAGACCTGAGCATCAACAAGGCATTTTATGCAGCCTGAACCACCTTTGTTGTGCTGACCTGCCCTGTCCCCTGAGGCAGCCAGCGCCACAAGCCCAGGCTGGGACCATACCATAAGCAGTGAGGATGGACATGTTCCCGTGCCACCCAGCCGCTCTACTCCTGCTTCTTCCAAGGTAAACAAACAGATAACATCAACAAAACCCCCCAAAACTCACTTACCTCTCTGCAGCCAGGTGTTGGCACATTCATTAATCTTCTAAAAATCTAAATTCTTCCTCCTAGATGAAGGCTTTACACTTCACATCAGGATAGACCCACCCATGGTCTAGATAGCTTGATCCAAGCGATGAACTAAAAGCTACCATCCTCCAGTCATTATACAAAATATGTCCTACTCCCTAAATATTTTAATATATTTTACAATATAAGTACATTGTGTGGGAAGAGACAGAACAGTCACCACATCACAGTTTGCTCAGCTGGATCCTGCCCAGCTGTGGGATCACCAGTGAGCAACAGATAAATTTAAGTCCTGTTCTGACATCGGTTTCTCCTGTTGCTTTTGGCGAGTTGCTTAACACTCAGCATGTCCAAGTTTCATTGCTTTATATATATACATACATATATCTCTGTATACATACATACTGTAGGAATCATATTTATTCAACCTCCTACAACGTTCAAGAATGCAACGAATTATGCTAAAGCATGTGAAAGCGAGGAGCTGTATCAGAGACAGAGATCAGGAGCCTCAAGAGAACAAGCAGTGATTTCGCATCAGCCCGCGGAGCTCTGGAGTGAACAACCAGCCCCGGTCTTTGAAAACCAGGACCTTTCCAAGAGAGCTTAAAGATAGGTGAAAAAGTACTCAAGATCTTTTTTGAAAAAAATAAATATATATATGATCAGAAAATACCACAGCCAACCCAAAGCACTTATGGGCAAACCACTGATTTGCAATTCCAAACCGCTTTGCTGCCTGAATCCTCCCCTTACTATCTTATCTGATCTTCTCGCAGGGAATCCCCTGAAACATCTCTGCTTCGAAAGGACCTCTCAAAGCTCTGCTCTGAGTAGTTCTTAGCACTGAGGATTTCCGTTGTTTAGGGATGAGTGTAAAATGATGACAAACTAACAGCATTTTTCTGTGCTTATTTTTATTTTTTCTGCACGCTCCTATACTACTTGTTTTTCAGCAAACCTGTTCTTACCAGGTAACCGGGCTCCGCTCCCTTTGCCAAATAAAGGTTCCAACACAGACACATACTCCTACTGGCCCATCACATGTAAACATAAGCCTAAACTGAATTTTAAGAAGGCACACACGCCATGATCTCTATCAACACGGTAACAAATAAATGCTGCTTTACCAACACTCACTAAACGTTTCAAACTCTACAGTCCTTGGCAATTCTGCTTGGTGGCACAAAACCAGGCGCGTTCAGCTAGAATGGCACAAAATCACTCTTAAGAAGCACCACAGACCCACCGCATCGCACCAACAGAGTGGTCACGTTGAGGTGGAGACTGGTTAAAGACACTGATCCTTTTTATTATCAAAACGCCTTCTATTAGATGACCTCAGCACTTCACCAGCATTATTTAAATCCTCCAGCAGCCTCTTAACATGGCAACTTTTCCCCATTCCCACTCTGTAGACAGAAGCACGCAGATGTGGAGGAAACAGTGCAGCATCAGCCATGGAATAACAACATCCCAAACTTCTGGCTGTCAACTTAAACGTGCAGGCTTTGCATTACTGCCCTTTGTCCAAAAATCGATTTGCTGAAATGAGTCAGAAAGAAAATAAGAAGGTTCCTCCCCTCCCTCCTTGTCATTGTGTCTTCCAGGAGGGGGGGAAAAGAAAAAAATAAATGAAGAAAACACCTTGAATTTGGAATCAAAATCCTTTCAGCAAACAATTTTTGAGGAACACTGCATGGAAACACCTGTTATAATTGGGGATGTTAGAAGCCCAAAAAAAAAGAGAAAGTGTCACAGAATAATGATGCTTTTCTGAACAATCAGTATCAGTCTGTTCCTGGCATTATTTTTGGAAATGGTATAGCTAATATGACAGCTATGATTTGGAGCCTTCAAAAGGCATAAGCTATTGGCATTTTAAATACATCACATACAAATACGCACGCACCCCGACACCCACACTAACTCTGAAGATTTGCTCTGCTCGTGTCTGCTGGCTCCTCCGAGCACGCTTCACAACAGATTGTTTCCTTCTCTCACCCCAGCTTTCTCCTACAGGGGCTTTACATCAGGAATCCAAACACAAGTGGCACAAGCCACTTGCGTTTAGCTCACAGCAGAAGGGATCCTCTGCGATTAAATGGACACAATCAAGCCTTTCAATTAAACTATTATCCCAAAAAGGTGTGGGTGGCTTATTACGAAAGATGGCATTGATTTTAAAAAATGGAAAGCGCCATTAGAAACACCTAATATAACTCTTATTAACTTAGTTGAATCCAGTTCTGAGCACATTGGGCTTGTAAGTGTCTGCTAACATAGCATTCTGTTTGCCTAATTAAGTTTTCAGTAGGGTAAGCTATAGTTCTCGCGCTAATATAGGGAGAACTGGGGGGAAAAAAAAAATCACATCTAAACCAATGCCTAGCTTGATTTACCTTTATTGTATAAGAATTTGCTACATGCTCTTCAACAACTGCTAACTAATTTTCCAGCAAAAAGGACAATCGCTGGGCAAATTCCCAGCTCAACGATGGGGACAACAGACTCACCTCTAAGTTATCAACCATCCACTCCATTCCTAGGGCACTTAGAGACCCTCTGGTCTCTCCTCATCACTTTTTTCTCTTGCTGGTCCACATTCTGAACCCTGAGCTTATTTCCCCGGCCGTGCCAGCAAGCAGCACTGCAACGCTCTAGCCGGGGAACAGCAAGCAAAGGAAAATCACCATCAGCCAAAAAAATTACTCGTAAGAGGCTTAAAAGAAATCTCAGGGAATCAACTCAGATCTCCATGACAAATAATTAGCAAAATAAAGATAAAATACTGAAGCATCTCAGCTTTCCGCTACATTCCAAAGCGGCTTATTTTCTCCCTCAGTTTTATTCTTGCTGCATTTGAAATGCTCACTTGCAACTTCCAAAAAAAGAAGAAAAGGGGGGGAAAAAAAATAAATCCGCAAGTGACAACAGTGTGCTTCGCCTAAAAAGAGAGATTCCTGCCCACCGAGTCCCTGCACCCAACCCTGCACCAGGCTGGGCCCCCGACCTGCGCCCCGTGGGACCTGCTCACAGGGTAAGCGCTCCTGGAACAGGTCCAAGACTTTTTAAGCCATATTAAGGCATTAATATAATTTACAAAATGGTTAAAAATCAGAATGTTTTTCCTTCGTGAAAAATAACACACTTAATGCTTTTCATCTGGCACATAAAATTTACAATACCTCCAGGAACATTTTCTTTGGTTAAATCAACACTATTGGTACTTTTTCAGCCTTTAAGCATATTACAGCCCCAGCTTTTTATGGGGTTTTTTTGGTTGTTGTTTTCACCCATTGTAATAAACTTTTCAGAACCAGGAATGATCAACAATAAAAAGCATTCCCATGTCAAACAATTTTAACTACTGCTTTTAAAACAATAATAAAAAAAAAAGGAAGGGAGGGGGGGAGGAATCGGTTTCAAACCCGCCTCGTACAGTAACTATCTCGGCGCAATTAATATAAAGTAATCGTCTGGAGGGCCAAACTTCAGCGCTCTCCCTAAAATTGTTTCCATGCCGCTTCCATCAGGCGGCCGCAGCAGATGTTGGCTGTTAAAGGGCGCAGACGACACAGTTCATGACTTCTCGGAGGCGGCTGCGCGCCACATCTGCAGTCAATGAAGGCGAGCGCAGAAGTGTGGCAGACAGAAAGAAAACGTCAGCCGGGCCAAGCCAACCCCTCTTCCACGCCGGGCTAAAAATAGAGGAAGGGTTGGCGGGGGGTGCTCACCCCGTTACTCCGACCGGCCTCGCCAGCCCTGGGCAGCGGTGCCAGGGGAGAGCGTCCGGGACGAGGCGAGTTCACGCCGAGAGAGCAAACGGTGGCGGCTGCCTCCGACTGCCGCTCCGCACTCGGCTCCTCATTAACTGGGCGACGATCCAAGTTCATCTGGGCCCCAGAGAAAGGCAATGCTTGTGTTTAGACCGCACAATACTGACATAACATTAACAGATTTACATATGCAAAACTGTGAAGCAACAGGCATTCCCCCTCAATTGACCCACAGCTTGTAGTGGCTGCCGAGTTATTCCCTGCTTAGGCTCTGTAACCAAGTGGGCGTCATGCGACTACCATCTGGGTACCACTTATTTAAAGCTGGCAGTCTCTCTGTAATAGGCAAGCTGGCAATAAGCAGGAAGGGAATAAATTGCATCATTTAGTTAACATCCACTTGCTTTGTGGCTGTTAAAAACCCATGACTGAATAATAATTTGGTTATTTCTTTTGCCAGACAATGCTGTCAGCCAAATCGTACTACGCATGCTGCAAAACGTCAGCTAGCAAAATTTCCACTTTAAAAATAAATTAAAGAAATTCGCAGTAGAACAGGAGCTAAGGTGCTCTTCTAATGCGAGCGACTCAGATGCAATCGAGTTCTAAAAATAAACTTGCACTACTGTAGTTACCACACTCTGCTTTCCCCTACAATCTCCAATCTTTGTTTTTAACAGCCACCCACCCCAACCCATTGAACTTGCCAAACATCACCGACCCGGCCCGTAACGAGCAGAGGAACCAGGGTCTGCTCGCAGGAACGCTCGTTAGATCTGAACGCACCTCCATTTCATGCTACCCTCTGCCCTTCTCATCCTTTACCTTAATTCGGAGGTTCTATCACGTCTTTCTGCCTGACACAACCGCTTCCACACAAATCGGTATCGAAGAACGTGGCTGAAACCCTAGACCACTGAAATCAGCTAGAACCTTGTCTTTGTTTAGAAAAAAAAAAGGAGAAACAAAGAGCTTTTGAAGTCGGTTTCTCTTTGGGGCTCTTTAGTTTGCAGAAAATTAAGTTACCAATAGTAATCAATATTTTGTTTTGTCCCAGTTTGCTAGAAAGACAGTCTGGCACACACACGTATCTCAGCATCCATCTCTCTCCAGGGCTAAAGGAAAAGCCCATGCTGAGTACGCTTTTATACAGCAAAGATAACAAGGGTTTGTGTTATATAGTGGGGCAAGTCAGAAGCAATGTTTCCATCGAGATTAATGGCGAGGAAGGGCCCAGAACACAGTCCAAGGGTAAGAGTTTTCTCGACACAGGCTACAGCATCTCTCTTTCACAAAACCAGGCTCGCTCCTCCCTCTCATTACATTTTGAAGGGACATCGGGGACTCTGAAGTGCAGAAACTTTTCAAGACAACCAATAGTAAGTGGAACCCTGAGTTCATTAGTAACTCACTTGCAGTATCAGCAGTGCAGACAGCCTCGGGGAGAGGATGCCAGAGCAGAGTTCGGCTGCCCAGCGCCTCGCACGCCTCTGCGGTGATGCCTTCAGCATCCAGATCGGGTACGGTGCCCAGAGACATCAAGGCACACGGGAAACAACTGTTTTCCCCTCCCCATCCCCATCTTGTCTCCCCTGCTAGGGCAAAGCCCAAGAGGTAACAGTGCCAACCTCCACGCCAAGCCATGTCTCGGTACGCTGCCAGCAGCAGGGCAGGGCGGGTACATCGAAGAGCACGTATGGTTTCCATAGGAGTAACCCCTTGAGTAATCCAGCAGTGATACAGGATAGACCAGGTGCAACGGGACTTGCAGCACTCAATCTCAAAGCGTGCCATGAGCCAACACACACGATGATTGTTCACTTAAAAAAATAATCATTTGGAAAAGGACCTTTTTACAGGTTTCCACGGCACCGTGCAGTTCTCGCGGCTGCAGCCAGGATGCTCAGCTAGCTCGAGGCAGGCAGGAAAATGCAGGACTCACAGACAGTCAAAACCCACCACGACGTGGGATCACCACCCTAGAATGCAACAAGGTGATGGACAACCCTAACAGCCTGCAGGTTACAGGAGCGAAAATAAGATCAGAGAAAAGGGTTTCACACAGCATGATCCTGCACCAACCTGACAGGACAGTGGTCAGATGAAGCGAGAGAAAAAATAAAAAGATGGGGGTGGGAACAAAAACAGGGCAGAGAGAATCATAGAATCAGAAAATCTTTGAGGTTGGAAACGACCCTTGGGATCATCGAGTCCAAACATCAACCCTGCTCTGCAAAGTTCACCCCTAAACCATCTCCCCTAACTGTCAGAGGAAATGCGATGCCAGAAACTGCTCCAGGACATGGCTGCTGGATGCCAACTCAAAAGCCTCCAAAAAAAATAAGGCTACAGAGCCCCCAAAATCTTCCTGATTCAAAAAACGAAACAAAACCAAACTGCACGGGTTGAAATTTCTCAAGTCGTACTTGTGCTCTCTGTGCCTGTTCCACCACTGTCACCCAGGAGGCCTCAGCCTGAAACTCTTCTCTGGAGAGACCCAGAGCATCCAGCAATGTTGGCAAGTCACCCTTTAGGAAACACACATCCCCTACAGCATTTCTGTATCTCGGAGAGTGTTTGAAAAGCTTCATGGTACTGAGCCTTAGCACTTCTAATTGCATATACCATACCCGAGATCATCAACCCAGCAACACTGTCACACATATGGTACATTACTATATGGTCAATCTCCCTAATTATTCTTGAGTTATTTTTTCCAGTAGATCTACAAAATTATCAGCATAAATCTCAAAACATTTACCAGTCAACAAACTCAGCACAACAGACATAAGCTTGGCCCTGACAAATAAAAAGACTAAGGAAAATGTATTTATTTGTAGCAAATGTCCTTTCCTATAACCGTCAAATAGATTACAACTGCATTTCTTTCCTCGCGTTGCACCCTGGGATCCAGACATTTAACTAGCACACACTCCAGCCCTGGATTAATCATAAATAGAATATATTTTTAAGTGCATTAATTATGTAACAGATGCTTCCAGGATTCCAATGGAGGTAATTTTTAAAATCCCAGCCTACAGTTTTATGAATCTGCGCAGTTTCAAGGTTGTTTTTAATTTACGCTCAATACTACGCTTACTTAAAACCAAGAGGCAATCAACCGCTGGCTCATTTACTTATTATTTTTTTTCCACTGCAGACTGGAAGACGTTCCCTATACTGTTAGCACCGGACATCCCAGCTGCCGATGGAGGTTCCACCCATTGCTTTGCCATGATGGTGGGTTTGGTGACAAGCCGTGTCAATGCAAGATTTCCGCATTTGCCTTCTATTAATTTCTCCTCTTCAGACTAATTTCTGCCATTCAGGATTCTTAGTCTCCTCCTGCACATTCCCACTAACGTAACAGATATATTCAGTGGCCTACAGTGCACGCGGAATCCCCAACAAGGACGGTGGGATGAGGACCATGGTGCTCCAGGTCTCTGGCAAGCACTTCATTTATTGATGGGAGATAATAAAATAATTCTCATGGTGAAGAAAGCACGTCGTCCCTGTACACAGGGTGGGTGGGTCACACAGCAGAGCTCCAAGCCACCTACACAAACCCCTCTAACCCACAAGCCCTTTGGTGTCTTGTCTTGTCATAACCTTTAGAGGTCCTGCTGGTGGTTTGCTTTGAAAAATGGAGCAAAATTGAGGTCACTCACTACGAGTGTTTTGCCATACTGGAAAAAAAANGCAGAGAATACAAAACCCTCATCACTCGGTGAAGAAACGTGTCGAGGACAGGAGTGGTTCAGGACTGCAGCTCAGCTCAGCTCATCTGCGCATCAGCAGTCCCTGGGCAGACCTGACAACTCAACTCAGGCACAAACCAAGAAGGAAGAGAAGGCAGATAATAAGTGTTTTATTCCTACAAAGTATTTCATTCTGACTGCTGCTCGTTCCAAAAATAAAGGTAATAATTAAGAATGAGGACTAATGCTTTGATGCCTCGCTTCACAGACTGCACATTCAAATTCCTCAACAAGACAATGCAAAAATGGGTATTTAACGGGCTGCCAGCTGAAGAAGGCAGACGAGACTTTGTGCAACACCAGGGAGGCCCCAGGGCAGGCAGCTGGGTGCTGGTCTGGGTCTCGCTTCCCCAGGCGTGCCGCAGCCAGCAGCCAGCTTCCCCCAGACCACGGGGCTGGACGCCCTCAGCAGCGAGAGCCACGCGGATGCAACCCTGACCGGCAGGCACTCTGTCTTCCCTCGCCCCACCAGTATTCCTGCTCTTTTCAGCCTCCCACAGAATTATCCATCAGCTCTGAAGGAAAACGCATCCAGCCTGGAGAAGAGAAGGCTCCGGGGAGACCTTATTTTGGCCTTTCAGTACCTAAAGGGGGCCTGGAAGAAAGATGGGGGCAGTCTTTTCAGCAGAGCCTGTCACTACAGGACAAGGGGTGCTGGACTGAAAGAGGGAGATTTAGGCCAGAGAAAAGGAAGAAACCTTTTACAATGAATGAGGTGAGAGCCTGGCCCAGGTTGCCCCGAGAGGTGGTCGCTGCCCCATCCCTGGGAACGTTCCAGGGGAGGTTGCTGGGGGCTCTGAGCAACCTGCTCTAGCTGCAGCTCCCTGCGGAAGTTGGACTAGACGATCTTTAAAGGTCCTTTCCAACCCAAATCAGTCTCGGATTCTATGACACAGAGCACAGGCCGGCCTCACCCCACACCAGCAGACTCCAGTTACGTAGTAAGGCTTGGAGAGAATCAGGGATACCCCCCAATGCCCTCTGTGGTGCCAGCCCCTCCCAAAACACTCCACCAATCCCCTCCCATCTGCGCATGGAGACAGCCAAGCAAGCCGAGCTCTCACGGGTAAGAAGATGTCCCCGCGCAGGGTGAGGGACCAGCCCCAAGCACACAGCCTGCCCATACCGCCTGGGAGAGAGAGGGATTAGGTCCCTGCCAGACTGCAGCACAACTTCACCTCCGCAATCCCCGCGACACGTGTGAACGCCGACACCGTGCCAGATTATCGGGAAGGTGATAACACTCGCAGGCCGTACCTGCTTGGCACGGCGAGCCAGGCTCCCTCAGGGCTCCTCCAGTTTCACTTCCCACTAACATGCACCTGCACCCATTTCAGAAGCAATAAAAGCATAAACCGTATTTAAAGCTTTACGCAAAGCCCCAATACGAGCCTGAGCGAGCCCTGCGCTGTGCTAACAACCGTCCACGCCACCACCTGGGCCAGAGCTGGTGGCTTTGTGCATGGCTGTCCCTGTATCCTGTATGTCCCTCGTATCATGACATGTCCGGTGTGTGCATCTAGCACAACACTGAGCCAACAGAGGCGGTGGGTCAGACCCTTTTGGGGCTAAATCCACATGACGCTGCTGAGCCCTGGCCGTGTATTTCCTTATCAACTTCTAGGCTTTAACTCCAAAGTTAGCTAGCAGGCTGGACACAGTTTTATCTGAGTTTTATGTGCAGCTGTATTAGCTTATCGCACAGATAAGTTATTACAAACCCAACAGGAAACAACTGCAGCTAGTAACCTGGATAGCTCTCCATTCCTTCATCAAAAATAGCCAGCCCCTGGACCAGCTCATCATCTACTGCTAACAGGAAAGAAGAAAACCCAAAAGAACAGACGACGTTGAGCTTTTCAGCACATGCACATTAACAACTTTGGTACCTGGCACTAAGGGAACACCATTAAATTAACGATTAAATGAAAATTCCCACTTGTATTAGCTTTGGCAGGGTGGTCCCATCACCAGGCACTGCTGGGAGCATGCCCCAGGGAAGCTAGGCAAGGAGGACTTCTCTGCCCAGAGGGAGAAGAGAAAGTTGAGACACAAAACCTTCAGCCCAGGTTTCACATTGCAGCAAAGCCAACCAAGAGCCCAGAGGTTTATCAAGGGTTCCCTCGCCCTTTTGGTCCCTCCTCTGACCTCGAAAAGAGTCCAATAGGGGTGGCTAAACTGGCAGAAAACACTTCGTTCTGCTTAAGCTAGTTTTCTGCTGGTCTAACTTCCCATGTGGTCTCACTCCCTGGTCAGGTGAGGTCAGCTGGAGGCATGAGGGACGCGATCGAAGGACCCAGGGACAAGCAGACAGATCTAAATCTACTCAGCTGCAACACGAACCAAGGCCACATTCTATACAGCACCAAGCACGCTGTCAGATAGTCTGCGAAAGCAGTGCGAGCCTTCATCTGAGAAAAAACAAAACACAAAGGAGATAAAGGCTTTCCAAGGAAACAATTCTCATCTGATACATGTCATGAAGTTGTGAGAGCGCTTGAGTCACAGCACACGTGTGGACCATTGTAATGCACTTGCAGAGCGATGTGTCCTCCTCCTCAATCTGCTGAGAGCATCCACCAGGCAGAGGTTGACATGTGGAGGTGATTCAACGCCGATGAACAGAAACATTAAGACATGCTGTTCATAAAACGGAGGCTGTACCTGACATAACTTTTATTTACCCAGGAAAGTTTTCTGTTCCGTATGCCCTTCCCCTTGCAATTTACCTGCAGCATTAAGCAGAATCCCCATCCTACCCTGGACGGCTCGCTCCAATCAGACAAGTAGACAGCGCTTCCAATACAGGCAGATTATTTTATTTCTTTTAATCCTATGAGAAATACCAGTTGCAAACGTGAATATCATTTTTCAACTGGCAGGGCATTATGCATAATATCTTCCACCCCCTCCTTGTGCTCATGGCATAGAGCAGGAAAAAAAACCAACCCACACGAAGAAATGGAAGGGGGGAAAAAAGTCTTCCCACCAGAATGTAAATATTTGTGCGTAGCGAGAACAAAGTATTTCCATCAAGCTTTCAATAAAGGAAGACCGCAGGCCAAATTTTACTCTTAGATACAAGCACATAACTCCAGCTAAAGTTCCTGAGAGCTGCCCAGGTTTAGCGAGAGGCTGACTCAAGCATAGCACATTCGCATACAGAAGGGCTGCGCGCTCAGGAGCCGCGGCCAGACTTCCAGCTCCTTCTCCAAAAGCAGACGAGATCTGCTTCAAATCAGTGAAGAACTTCAGAGATGACTCAAACCTGCAGGATTTGCTGCAATACTCGCTGCAAAAGAGGATGTGAGAACTGGCAAGTACGCTGTGTTTACTCACTGTGCCATCTAATTCTGGAAACTCGAGCTGAGATTCTGCGTTCCGAGCACGACTCCGAGGGGTGGTGGGAAGATCCTGGCCACGTTACAAAGCCACTCGTTGGGCAAAACTGGCGGCTTCTGCTTCAACAGGGCCACAGGCTGACACAGGCAAAGGTCCTGTGGCTGGCAAGCCAAGTCTCCCCCCCACAGGTAGATTCCAGACCGCATCTGCCTCTAGCCTTGGGGACCAGCCTCCCCAGGCAAAGCCTCAGCAGAGGAAAAGCGATGCTCTAAGAATCACGCACTGCTTCAGTTAATGACACAGATTTACACTGGGTGTTAGCCTGTTTCGCTAAAAAAAGCCAACCAGATCTTTTTTTTTTTTTTTCTTCCTTCTTCTTGGTGCAAACTGTCCTTTATAGAGACTATTAATAACCCTCTTACTTCAGTTTAAGCCATACTTCTCTTCCTTGTTCTCCCACTGACTTAGAAGATAACTTGCAGAATGAGATCTAATTTATCTCTATCTTTTAGCTTCATCCATTCCCTCCTGTTACTGTCTGGACAAGCAGACTATTTTCTAGGGGAGCCACTACATGGAGCACACAGCTCAGGTTTGCTGCAATATTCACATTTTTTAAGCAGAAAATGAAAGAAGATATCTAGTTTATACTAAACACATCCCCTTTGGTTCTGGTCTCCTGTAATTAGTTCTGTGCTGCGCCAACTAATAACTTAGATAAAACACCCTGCTAGAAACAGCCCTTGTAGAGAGCTGCAAAGATCTTCCTTGCTATCAGACACCAGCAAAGGCAGCGAGCAGTGGACGGCAGCTGCCAGGAGATTATGCTGAAACAAATGCATTTTTATTTTTCCCTTTAAATTACAAAAGATTATTATTTCACTCAGCAATGCCCCTTATTAAATTGAAACTCTCCGCGTCGGAATTAAATACATTCTATCTACTCAAAATGAAGTGTGTTATTTATCGCTAATATTTAATGACAAAAACCTGATAACTTTCTCCGATTATACCACTGATTTCCTCCAGTCATGCATCATTGGCTCTGCTGGTCATTAGCATTATCACAGTGCATAAACTCTGGCTTATGCAGCAAGTTTGGTAACAGAGCCAGATGCCTATAGCTACGATTTTTCCGTTTGTTCAGATGTACTAGTTTACCTCCCTATGAGCGTGCTTCTGCCCTAATGGCATCTATTATAATCCCTAAAAAAATCCTAGTTAATAAATTTCCATTTCTGTGCACAAAGCACTTGCTGAAAAATCAGATTTCCCCTTCAACCGTCCGAGGACCCTTTTCTAGAAAGCCCATATTCCAGCCAATCTGAAAAATAAATAGGAAATGTCTAGTCTTCTCTTGCTGTTTAACGCTAGGAATATGCTGGATAGGCTTAAGATATTTTAGTTTAATTCCCAGGTAATGTTCCATTTCAACTTTTATGAAACAGTATTTTTCTGAGTGTTGCAGATACTGCTTTTATAGCACTGAAGAAAATAAAAATAAAATAAAACAATCAGGACAAATGTACACGGTACAACATGAGCTAAAATATACCAAGATGAATTTCTCCTATTCCCAGTTAAATCCCGTAACTGAAATGACAGATTATAAAGGCTTCCTGCATAAATTCACCATCCCTGACACTACTGGCCTTCAGAAAACTCAGACGGGTTAGCCAGAGAATAACTTGAAAATACTTGTACAAACAATAATTATGCTGCACGCTTTGGACATTCCTCTTTCAAAGCCTTTTAAGTATCAAGTAATTTATCACCGGAAAATACATTTTCACTTTTCCCAGCGTACAGCTCGGGAGCTTTACAATACCTAATACACATTACCTGAACGTCGATGCGCAGGCACATCATTTAAAACTAACAAAAACAATTTGCTACCAGCTATTTTAGGGTCCCTGACACAACTCTCCGATTAAAATAAACTATCGCAAGTTAACACATTATTACTATTGCAAAACTTACTGAGAAAAACCTCTCCTTTAAATCTGCTAAGGCAAATACAGGCTGCGATGGTCTCTGTAAACATCCACGTAGATTCTTATTACATGTTACAAACATGAATATTCAAAGATTTTGTTCTGTGAGCCAAACTGACTTTTTTTCACTTTTTTAATATATTTTATTTATTTTTTAAACTCAGTCCAGTCGAAGAAGCTCCTGTGATTTCCACAGAGGTATTTGGGGCTTAGGCCACATAACTGAAGCAAAAAAATCCAGCTGTCTTCTATACTACACACGGAAATACACCTATTTATGAAATTCACCCGAGGGGGAGGAATAATTTACAGTACACCGACCAACAGAGTTTGCATGATGCTGTCTGAAGGAGCCCTATTTGAGAAGTAGAGCAGTTATGAAGGCAGAAAGTATCAATACTAACGCAATTGGTGCCACTGTATTATGCTATTTGCCGGGCAGAATTCATATCACTCACAGAAAATTTGGGTTTGGGTAGAGTTTCAGTATCGCTAACTGCAATATTAGAAGTTGGGGCCATTCTATGAGAAATAGCAGCAATTTGATGAGGTTCATGTCAAATTCTGTGATCTCCATCGAGGCAAAAAGACCCACATCAAGCCCTGAAAGACAAGCAGTGAGCTGGGGAACAGAGGATGCAGAAGTGCTAACACAGATGCTTCCCCAGCCCCGGCACCTTTCACCACTCAGGGGCTTCAACCTGATCCTTCAAGAGTGAAAAATATTGTCACCTCTCTCCTCTGCCCACCTGCTCCTCCATCTGCACGTGCACCTCCTCCAAAAGGCGCTTTTGACCTTACTGATCGTCAGCCAACATCACGAGCCTCCTCTGGACTTGGCCATTCCAAAGAGCCCAACATCAGGAGCTGCTCCGTGACGCCCCACGGTCCCCTGCACTGCCACTGCTTTTAAGAGGGTTTCTGCTACAGGAAGAAAGAAGGACTGCCACCACCGGTGGAATTTTTTCTTCCCAGTGCAAGTGGGAACTGGGCTAGATGAGCTCAGCGAGCTGCCTGACCAGCTAACAAAAATTTGTCATGAGGTTCATGGAAGATAAGAGTTCATGACTCACTGTCAGCGAGCTTACTATTGCGACATAGAAGCTGCTGCTAAAAAAGAAAAAGATAAATAAATAATGCAAGCACCAACACTTCAAGAAGGTTTTAACTTCTTAATCCCAAACAGACTACTCCTGAAATAAAGCTCGCAACAGGCCCAGCTGACAAAAGCCATAAAAGACAGCCCTGCAATCAAAAGGCTAGTGGGACAGCACATTTTAGTTGCAAAAAAAATAAAACCAACCAAACCCAAACACCTATTTCTGCTCCTCTGGCACTCCCAGAAGTTTCTCGGGAAGAGGTGTCCCACTTGCACCCAACTCCAGAGCCAGAGAGCAAAACAGAAACTTCACCTTCGCTGTGCGGCACTAAGAAGATGCTTTTTAAAACTGACATTGGTTCCTAAAGAAATATCAGTTAATTATTTAATCCTTCTTAATGGAATGATAAACACCCTCTCAGGAAACAAAGGTGTGATGATTTAACATTTTACTGCCTGTTTCATTACAGAACCGGGAAAATTAATACCACTCCCCTCTCATCTGCTGCGACCACTCATTTCTTCACCCTCAGTTACATTTTTCACTTCTGCAGAGCAGCCTCTGCACCCGGCTGAGAAAAACACCCAAATATACAAAAATCCGTGTGGTTGTTATTGTGCCGTGAAGCCAAGGACCGACCTCTGGACAGGAACAGGCAGGTGGACGCAGTGTCAGAAAGCCAAGGTACGAGGCAGCGAAGAGCAACAAGCCTGGAACAACTTCATCAGCATCCCGGGAACACCGCGTCGCTGCGGAAGAGGGGCAGCCACTTCAAAGGGAACCGGGGAGGGATGTTTGAATCCCGGCTCAGACAGCTCCTGAATCCCCGAGAACCCTCGGCCGCCTTTTTGGTAAGAACAAAAGTCCTTTCAGGGCTCCACCGCTTGCTGCAATCAAACCCAGGCTCAGACATGAATTCTGCGGGCAAGCGTTTTGCAGGAAGGGGAACTCGGCATCGATTTTTGTGATCAGATGTTCCGCGGCTGCTCTGAACGCACCAGCAATCTCCCCCCCCCTCCCCCCCCTCACCATTTTATCTTCCTTTATCACAAGCTTTTTAATAGAGACATGACATTCTGCTTACTGCTGGGCTCTCTCTATTTATCTCTCTCTTAACAACACTTTGGCATCATCGGCTCCGCTATCTAAATCAGCAATAGTGCATGTCCGGTCACATAAAACTGGAGAGGGTTTCCCGAGATGCCTTGGGAAGTCTGACTACTCTGGTTTACTGATGTGTTAATATGCCCGATCTCCTAATTAATGAACAAACAGCTTAGGCGAGGAGCTGGGGGAGGGACACACCAACACGAAGACTGCAGAGAGCCCAAGGAAAGACACTTGACCCTAATTGTTAGCAACAAGATGACAAGACTGATCGGGAAGTACAGCTAAAACTCGGATCCAACATGAAAGGAAATGTCTGGCGAAGAAGGGAAAACTAACGATGCCGTTAGAGGCTCCAGCCAACCTGCCGAACTGTGCCACCTTCTGTCAGGCTGTTGGTGCTCAGCACCCGAGCACCCGGCCCGGTCAGGGGTCCCCAGCACCCACAGCACCACGTTCCCACCCCATCCCTCTCTCCATGCCCAAGTCCACTCCCTCCTCCAGTGATCCTGCGGCTCCAGGGATGGACTCCCCAGCCAGGGAGAGTCAGGAGTTTGCCTCGAGCCACGGCTGGGTGACGAGAAAGCGCAGCTCATCCTGCGCCTCCCCAGCGAAACCACCTGCCTTTGGCTGCCTGCACAATCCCAGCAGGTGGGGTTTTAAGAAGGACCAAAGTTCAGCTGAAGTTTCAGCCAGACCCAGTTTTATTCAGGCCAAAACATTCCTCATCTGGACCAGGACCATCCTACACCCGGACCAAGTATCACAAATGAGATGCGCTGTGGCTGCACCAGCAAGAAGGGTCCTGTGCAGCCAGTGCACAGCCCAGCACTCCGCAAAGCACTTCCATATACATTTCAAAAACATGGAAGAGAAGGTCGTAAGCGCTTTCTACCTGAAAGAAAAAATAAATCAATGAAATCAAGAGACCTTGCGGCACCGTGCTCTGGGCCAGATATCCAGGAGAAAGTGGACGTACAGACTGCACCGCATTCAGCGCTGACAGCGCTGCCCAAGCCAGCCCTGCCGCGCACGGAGCCTGGTGCTCGGCGTTACCTCTGAATCACTTACAGAGGAAACAGGCACTTCTCATAAAAACACAACAGTGACGAGTATTGTACGGAGGGAACGATTAGCAGTAAACAATACACCGGAGAATCACCCGAATAAGACATTCTGGGTATTTTATTTATGTTGCTTTCTGAGACCATTGCAACTGAAGGGGAAACTGAGAAGGGAAAAAAGCCCACCATCAGTTTCAAAATAGCACTCCTAGAAACATTGTAGCCTATCAGATATATGTAAATATTTTCCGATATGGGTTCCATTTCAGTAGATCTGTCAAGATATTTACAGGGCTTGACAGTATTTCTGTCTTTAATTAAATTTTCACACACATACTTTAATGCAATTTAAATAGATTATTAGTTGTCAGAATATAGTATAAATTTTGTTTACGATTTAGTTACTTTAAGTACTCACATTGAGGAAACTCATTTAACCCCCTGACTGAGTAGCATTAAGTGTTGAGATGAGACTTCTAAAGAGCTTCTACTGCCCTTTGCACTCTCGCAATAATCTTAAATTACTACAACTTAATTGCAATTTCAAGGCACTAAAATGGAGATATTTTAAAAAACAGCACAGGGAGGGTCAACGAGAGGAGAAAAATTATTTAGTCCTCCTTAGGTACCAGATGGTTCTTGGAAACTGATTTTGCCCATGCTCTTCTCTTTGCTCATTTTCCATAGAATACTATCTTCATTTTCAGGATGGCGCTGAACAAAAAAAAAAGTTATCAGGATTATTCTGGATACTTGCCACATACAAACAGCCATTAGACATAAGCCTGTTCACTTGCATGCATGGAAGAGATCGGTGCCAGCAGAATAGGAAGACAAAACCCTAGAGCATATTTGCAAAGAAGGCTGCACGCGAACAGAGCCAGCAGCTTCTCTGCCTTGGTAGCTCCAATGCTGAAGTAAGAAAAAAAGAGCACATGTTAAAATACTCCAGACATCCCAACCAACAAATATCTGATCTCCTAAAAATAGAACAGCTGATGCCTCTACAGCCCAAAATATAATTTCGCTTTTATTTCAATTAGAAGACTACCGAGTTCCCACAATTAAGTTTCTCCTCTAATGACTGCGTGATTTATTCCACCCTACTTTTTTTCTCCCCCTCTCTGTACGCTGGCATCACCTTATTACCTACGGTGGTTGCAATTCCCAATACACGGCGAGCAGCGGGAATCCAACGGCACAGTAGTTTGCGAGAGCAGCAGGCTGCGAGCAGCGCTTTTGCCAGTGCAGAAAGCAAGCAGTTGGAGCAAACGCAAGATCTTCTTTGTATCTTATTGCAACGAGACAATTCACGAGGATTTGGCCAACAGAAAAAAAAAAACAAACAACAAACAAACACCATCACACCAACCATCAGACTCACGATTTAAACACCGCTGGGCTTTAGCACGGCCAAGCACTTACGTGTGTCCTCAGTGGCACGAAGTCAAAGACCCGGAGCCTGGCCATACCTTTCTAAGCATTTCAGTAAAGTTTGATTGTCAGGACCTCTAAGAACAGCCGCAAAGACGCTGCTGATCTCTAGTGCACAACGTTGATATCAACTCCACTTAGCAAACGCTTTCTGGCTCCTATTGCGCAGCGTATCGCTGCTGAACCGCTCGCCAGGTGTGAAAACATGTTACTGTATGTGGCGATGGGGGGGGTGGGGGAAAAGTTTCAGTGACAGGAGTTAAGTGACACAGACCAAGAGCCAAACCCAAAGGCAGTGACATGAGCTGAAGCCCCGGTTGATGCCAGCGTGCTCTGCATCAGGCCCTGCGTAGCCAGGGGACTCGCCCCTGGGGACATGGGGACCGTGCTGTACCCACGAGCCGGCAGGATGGGTTTTCAGAGAGAGTGCCACCAGTGCCACCAGTAACCCCTTGGGCTGGCAGCAGAAGGTGAGGTCCCTTCCCACCCTGCCTCCCACAAAGCGACTTGATAGCAAACCTCATTCGAGGAATAATTCCAACATGCTATCGAAGCTTAAATACTAACAGCAAACAAAACTGCTCGTGCAGCCGAGCTGCCTGATGCTGCAGGGCCTGATCCTGCTCCCCCGGAGGTGGGAATCCCCCCGCAAAGCTCCCTCCGGGGGTGCTGCGTCCATGCGCGAGCACGACGGCGGTGATGCTGCGCTGGCTGCGCTCGGGAAGGCAGGAAAGGCCTGAAGGAACGCTGAGCTTCCCAAGAGCAAGGCAGCTACCTGCGAAAATCTCACAGCCTCTCCTCCAGCCCTGGCTCAGCTGCATAAAAATCTTTCAACTCGGTGCCTTGAAGTTGCAATTAAATTGTAGTAATTTAAGATTATCACAAGAGCAAAGGGCAGTAGCAGCTCTTCAGCAGACTCCTCTCACCACTTAATGCTACTCAGTCTTGGGGTTAAATGAGCTTCTTTAGTATAAGTACCTTAAAGCAAGTGAATCGTAAACAAAATTTATACTATTTTCTGACAGCATATAATCTATTTAAATTTATTAAAGCTTCTCGGAGAAAATTTAAGATGACAGAAGTATCATTATGCCCTATAAATAACCGGACAGCCTCGCAGAAATAACTGTATTTTACATAGATATCCTACGTATGTGTGTGCATATGTTATTTCATTTGATATACAAATACATGCTCAACAGATATTTCACAAAAGGAATTACATTATCCGGTTCAATCTCTCCCTATAAATGACCACGAGCAATACGAATACTAAACGTAAAGCTGCATTCCATAAATTTGCCTTTTTTACTACCAGCCTTTTTCCTAATTTTTACTATGCCGTGGAGCAGGAATAATTCTGGAGTTACGAATGTTTACAGTAGATCATACCAAGGGTGATAATGCAAATTTTAGTTCTTAAAAGAAAGAAAAAAAAGGCTATCCACTCCCAAGAGAAATGCATATTGCAGCATACGCTGCGCAATAATGCCCAACGCATAATTCTCTGCTCAACTTTCCTGCTCCTTCTCCCACCAGTACAAAAAACTAGCTGCCTTACCATTACTGGTGGAACAGATTCAAGCAGAAAATGTTTATAGATGTTAAAAAAAAATACTGCACGTTACCCAAAATGCCTTCCCAGCATCCATGTGCGTGTTTAACACACATACTTTTTATTGTCTAATTAAAGTACATGCCATGAAAAATCTACAGGCTTTATAATAAAAGTTACGCAGGATGGTTATGAAACCTTAGCTTATGAAAAAGTAGAAAGCACTTTATTGTGTGACCTGCACTGCTAACTACAGAAATATTTATGAAAAAAAAAAAAAAGGGTTGGATTTTTTAATTCTTCAAGCAGATGTGCACTTGGTCTGCCTCCTGATTAATACACATTAGGGTATGCAACAGCCTTTACCTTCGGTTATTATTAATTTTTTAATAGGCATTTCCATTGCTCTGGAATGCTGAAAAGAAATGAAAGAGGGGGCATATTTGTAGACTTTGCAGGGAAGTGTCTAAATACAAACATGAAAGTGTCAAGCAACAAAAACAACCTCGCTCCCGCTGGTTAAACTGGATTAATACTGAAATCCTAAATGTTTACTCAAGTAAAATCAAGTATCTGTTAATACTTTTTACTACTATTTCCACTAAAAAAGCTACACGGTAACAGAGTCTCTCTAATATAATCACGAGGACAAGTTACACACAGCTTTTGCAAAAACCCTGGTGGATCAAAACTAATGAAATAAACGAAGAAAGCAAACTCAAACCCCAGCCCATGCACAAAGAACTAACTTTGCAATCGAGACCGTAAGCGAGAGAAAAGGCCGGTTGGAAATTGTAATTATTTTTCTCCAAGTTATCCTTTGGTTTCCCAACAAAGCTCAGCATTTGTAATGGTCCATTTCTGCATAAGTGAACATATAGCCTTGCTGCCTGATCGAATAGTCCAGAGCTTTCAGTGAGGCAGCTCCTGACAACAGCCCAGCAGCAGCTTTGTTTGATCTCTCCTGCCTTCCTTAATCTGGGTTGTCAAGGTTCACTTGTTGGAGGCTGTTTACTTTACTTTTTCCAGAAGAGAAGGGGGGGG